>JAZHYW010050498.1:0-40062 GCA_037355805.1 Ixodes ricinus | reverse complement strand
ACATTGACAGTTGCATTCTGCATACCCTAAAGTGTAAGCATGTAAAATATGGTTGTGGTAGGGACGATATCGTGAACAACAATTCTTGTGTGGGAAGACTCGAGTGCTCCAAAATTACATTTAAAAAAAAAATGTTGAAATATTACCATATATGTGAAGCGACACTCATTCACACACAGCAAAAATAATTTTGTATTAATAATTTCCGTCAGAAATTGAAGCTACAGAAGACTTCGATGGAGAAAAGCTGGCTAGTCCATATTACTCAAAAAAATGTAATGGCGGGCGAAGTCACAATTTTTGAAATCACATAAAAAAAATGGCTTTAATTTATGCTTTTCTAGATTACCGCGAGTTCTGCACGTGTAGATACGACTAATTTCGCCACTAAAATTGTCCCTAACTATTTTCATTCATTAACTATGAAGATTCAAATATGCTAATACACCCCAAAACCCGAAAGAGCATTTTTTTGCGTAATATTGATGTTTTTTTCTATCCGGATCTCGCCTTAAAATGTAAAACGTTAGCTAATTACTTTGTGTCAATTAGCCAGTTTGGCACATCGCAAAAATATCTCTAACTGCTCAAGGACAGTGAACAACACTGCGTTGGTTCGGCATATGTAGCGTACACCAGCTTTTTTAAGTCTTGGCACAACTTAGCTTAAACACCCTGCATAGTGAACAGGCATATACGCATTACGCACATTCTCCAAATCGCGAAAGGTTTTCGTGTCCTTTTGCACGTTCAATACTTAGCATTAAAGTCGAAGGACGCGAGAAACAACTCTTTTAAAAGGTATTTTAATATTTGTTACAAATCTATGCTCTCTAGTAACAAAATAAAATAATCAGCATAAAAAACAACTAGGTTGTTAACAGAGGGTACAGAGTTGTTCCTTCTGTGAAAAACTATGTGTCCTCTTTATTTTGCCTTGTGCTTGAGCGCTGTATATTTTAAACGTCGTACCTTACCAACACCGCTTGCATTTTGGTACAAAATAGCACGGCGTAAGTAAAACAAACTATTGATTTACAAAAATAAAAAGTCCTTAATATTAGAAAAGTGCAGTGCTAGCCACTTGACAATAGGTATGGTACAAACATCGATTCCACTACTCGGTCTATTTAGATGCAATCTGTATGTTTACCTTTGTGCCGTAGAAATGTTATCTTGTTTCGTCCAGGTAAGGGGCTAGCATGCATATTTTTACGTTCACTTTAAAATATCTGGACCGCCACAATAATTCGTATTCTATTGAATCCATCCACCGTTTAATGGTAAAAGGATTCAGGTTGAGAATTACCATATTGCGGTAAAGTGCTGTGATTATACTTAGACAGAAGGTGGGAAAACCCAGGCAACACAGGCTGCTACGACAGACAGATCGGCTTAAACCGACTTAGTGTCAGGGTGCATAAACTTCGTCGTTCGAGCAGAGAAGGATACACAGCAAGACTTGCAGTTTCGCGTACCAGTGCGCTATTTCGTTGCAGAACTGTACACGCGGATAATTGTCGCAAAGTCTCTGAGTTAAGCAAAACAATCTTGCGGGCTGCAAAATATAATTCGTATGAACCGCCAGAAATGTCGCCATTTCTACGAAGGGATCATGTTCCTGCTTGTGATTTTGCAGAAAACGACTTCCTTGGACGGTGTCTAAGTCCAAAGACACTGGGAGGGTCCTCAAGAGCATTGGAGACATACCCAAAACGTGCATGCGTTTTATTGAGTCAAGGAACGAATTTCTGGACATCTTCGTACCCGTAGGCTGCCTCAAGGACAACACTGAATTCTTCAAGGCTTTCCTGGACTCCCGAGCGAAACCGGTCACGGTCTGGACAGACGGCGAGATGCACTCAAGTCTTTGCAAGGCCAACATATGCTACACATTTAGGAGGTTGATTTTTCAAATAGTTTATTTAATATGTGGCAAATACGATATTAATAACCTATGGCATAGCCTCAATGAAAATTACTTTATGTCTGCTTTCATCGTAGCAGAAAACGCGAAACATTCATCGAAAATTAATCTAGAGTTTTTTAGATTGCCACATTCTCCCACCGTACCGTAGAGCCAGCGGTAGATACGTAATGAGTTTCGACAACGGCAGTCTCATCTTGACTAGCGAGTTTGAAAGGAAACGAATCGAACCCCAAACTCTTACGAGGGGTCTGTTAGAACGTCAACGGACGCTTAATGGGAGCTTAATACACGTCGTGTGTCTAAGCACTTACGCCTGCCAGCATCCAAGTATCAACGTTACATTACAGCTGTTGACGCACCGGAACGCTTCGGTTAGATTTGACAGTAACTTCGACATTTACGAGCCATATTTGAGCACATTTATAAATAGTTTGAACAACCGTCCTGATAGATACGGCGAAGACCTATTTGTCGCGCTTCATCATTTCGGATCGGCTGGTTTTTCATTTTATGTTCGCAAGCGTGATCCGGTCCCCAAGGAAACAATATTTATCTTGCCATTTTTATGGGAGGTATGGGTAGGACTTCTCGTGTCTTGCTTGCTACTTGTCTTGGCGTATGGCCTAATTCTAAAGTTCACGCTGAAGGTGGACGTGAATATTTCCGCCTTTGTATTTCCGATGGTGGCGGCATTCTTTCAGCAGGGCACTCAGCTACACAGAAGCCTGTTGAACACGTATCAGTCTCGATTGTTGTACGGCGTAATGGCATTGATGTTCGTCGTGGTGTCGACAGCATTCAAAGGCCGTCTCACTTCGCTTCTGAACGACCTTCCGCTCGATGGAAAAGCCACAGAGTTCGTGTCGTTTGACCATCTTGTTAGAAGAGGACATCGACTCTGCATCCTTGAAGATGCAGGCATACTCGGTACACTTGGACCACAAATAATCTTTAAGTATGATGGACCGATCCAGGCGGAAAGCAAATGCTTCCAAAGTTCGAACTCCGCTCTACACAGTCGTCGCTCGATTAAAATATCAGCTGACGGAAGGGACACCTTCATCACTTACAACTCGCGAACTGGACCCAGCGAGGCTTTGAGGCGAGAGCTTCTCGCAAGAGGCTATGTCGAGACCAAAGCCACCTTGTTCTCGAACCCCGTAGGGCCAGAAATGAGGCCATCTTCAATCTACCGACAGGACTTCAGCGCAACGTTGAGTCGGGCGATTGAGGCGGGCCTATACGAAAGGTATGCTACCCTTGTCGAGTACAAGAGCAGATTCTTTCACGAGAATAATTTGGAACACACGCAAGAACTGGTTCTAAATTTGAACGATCTGAGACCGTTCTTTCTGGCTTGGGTCGTGGGTATGTTCTGCTCGGTTATTGTGTTTATTTTTGAGGCGATCTTATCGCGTGTGAGAGTCCTAAATTGCACGGAGGACGCGAGGATGAAACCGAAACAACCTCCACGACGCATGATACGAACCACGCGCCTTACGAAAAAAGATCGTAGTAGCGTTGTTAAGAGAAACTAAAGGAAAACTTTGAAGAATGTTGAACCAGTTGGCGTTTATATTTTGACAAGTTATCGAAAGTGAATGCTCGAAACATTTTAAAATGAGGAGTTTTTACGTACACACTAAAAAAAGTGTTTGATGGCTACAGGCTTTCTTGAGACTGTGTTTCTTTAAATATTTCAATGAAAGATGATGTTCAATTAGAGTTTACCGTAACCCTTTCTTTTTGCATTCAAAACTGATATTCATTTAGTGTATACTGCCAACTCTGCTTTCTTTCTATTCAAACGTAATGTTCAGCGATAGTGTGCTGTCAACCTTACAACTTTACCATTGAAATCCGATGTTTAAACTGAGTATGCTGCCATACATGTTTTTGGCCAAAGCTAACGTTCAGTTGGAGCATACTGCAGCTCTCTTTCGTGTCACTCAATGCTACTGTTTAATTAGAAGATATTATAACGTTCCCCGTTTTCATTAAAATCTGATGCTCAATTAGAGTGTACTGCGTACTGAGGCACAAACCGGGAAACTAATTTTTTGTAGACATTTAGGTTAACATCTCAGTGTGGGATCTAATCGACGAAGTTTCAAAATGTGCTCAGCTCCCCAAATGCACTGAAATTTGAAATCTCAATAAGACCTGCAGTTAAATCGGTACTTTTTTATTATAAACCTGGGTTATTTCTACGCAAGTATAAGTCATAATCAAGTTTCGAAGAACCGATGCTCCCGCATATGTAGCATAATTCGTGTGGTCGAGCTTCTGTAAAACAAGTTGCTCTCGGAATGTTAAAAGAAACAAACTTCGACGCGATTACATTGCTGATATTGTAGAAGTTTAATCAAGAGATGGGTGTTAAATAAATCTAAAGTGAGATACCTGTTTTCTTCACTAAATGTTTTTCTGCATACCAATTTTCAGCCAGAGCCGATCTCATTTTTTTATTCAAGTTTTAAGGTTCTGGAGGAATGGTTACAATTCCAATGTCCCAAAACCCCTTTGCGAACTTGTCGCTCACAGTCATGTGAGCCGCAGAGGTTTTCTGTAAAATAGTCTCACGCTTTCTACCCTATATATGAAGAAAATTGATTTGCACCAATTTGTGAAATATTCGTGTTGACCTCAGAATTCATAAATTAAGAAAACATTCGCCATTCTCACTTAGAGTGGGTGCAGTATTGTTAGCACAGTTTGTGGGTTCATGGCGTGTTTAGCATTTACACTTCTTTGCTCTGTCAAAGTGCTCTGTCTTTGCTCTGTCTTTGCTCTGTCAAAAGTTGACACGGTACTCTTGTAAATATATATATATATATATATATATATATATATATATATATATATATATATATATATATATATATATATATATATATATATATATGTTCATAAATGGTTGTATACGAAACATTTATGTCAATAAACGTCATGTTTATGTGTTGGACATTTTTGTTGTGGTGTTGTTTTATGCACTTAATTACTAATATAAAATGTTGATAATGTTCAATTAACCTAGCTCTCTTATATCATGCGTATAACATGTATGCTTCTCGCCCCAGCTCAACCAAGGCATCTTTAATCGCCCAAGTGTCCACGACTCTAATTTTGATGGGCGAGTTCAAAGGCGAGTCTTTCTCCGGCACCCCGTATAATTCCATGTATATAACCCCTAGCAAGACATTTCTATGGAAGCATCCCAACCTAACCGTATCGTGCAATAGCTGACTAGAATCAAATCTCATGAACCATAATACAAGTAGATATCAAACATTTATATTCAACCATCCACACTCCTTTACTCGGCCGGACGAGTAGTTTGGAAAAACAGCAACCAGTCGGCCCCCTCTCCCAAACAAACACACACACAAACGCACAGTCACACACACACACACACACACACACGCACACGCACGTTAAATCTTCGGCCTGTCTGCCGCACGGTTGATTGACTGACTGGAATTTCATTGGCTCAATGGCTGCAAATTCCAAGATGTGCTAAGAGCCTAACCTACTGCGGTAGAAAGGGTTTGGAATAGAAGACAAAAGGCATAACCATGTGAAAGTTTGAAGCCCAACCTTTCAAGGCGATCTCGGTCCCTTGATCACGGGTGTATGTTTCTGTCCCGACCGCCTTCTAAAGTTCCCGATGTCTTTTTTTTTTTTATTCCTGGTGTTTTTTTTTAATTGCTTTGTTTGATTGTTGCATTTCGAATTTTTTGGTGTAGGTTTTCTTGACGTATCTCGCGTCACGAATCTTAATCCAGAGATGTAGCTGCATGGTAGCGTTCCAGCAGTCCGCTTGACACTGTCTTGGATGTTTGAATATGCAAGGATGCTTTCCAGAGGCGTTTTCGACAATTTCTTTCCTTGTCGAGGATGGTGCTGTTTTTGAACGCGATGGTGTGGCTCTGCTCAGCGTGCTCGGCTAATGCGATGCCCTGAATGTCCTTTTTAATATCGAACTAATTTCTGCGTAGTCGATCTGGGAAGTTTCTGGGTTCCCCAACATACGAGGCGGGGCAGCCAGCACAAAACATCCTGTAGATAAGCCCTTGCATTTTTGTTGTTGTTTTTTTCCTTTAGGGGGACGATTTTTTGGAAGACAATGACCAATGGGCGAGACTGGCTTAATGTGTCACAGTGGTGCCTTACTTCCGCGGGACGCGAGCAAGTGTCTCGCTTGCTCTTTAAAGAAAACCAGAAGTTTTTTGTCCCAATATAATCATTCCAAAACCAGCTAGATGCCTACCGAAAGGTTCATGTTTTGCAAGGGTCTGGAAGAAAGAGCTATTGTAGCTGATGATGGGATACAAATGTGAACAATAGTTGGTATAAGTGTATAGGTGATCAAATTATGGATTAAAATCATAGTTATAAATAAGTCCGATGTCACTAAGTAAATTAAACTCACAATTATGCGGTATCAGCGGCTCATCGCCGAGTAAAGTGACTATGTGAAATACAGTATGTTCTTTATACGTTCGCGAGAAATGCTTTTAACTAAATTATCACGGTAGTCTAGTTGGTTCAATATACGTAAACATGAAGCTCAACGGCACAGGCAGCGAGATGAAGTAGATAGGACAGTGCGTCAAACTGGCGTTTAATATAAGAATTAAGGAAGAGAAGAAAGAATTGATGGAAGTTATAAGGAAGACAAAAAGGACAAAAACTGAATAAAAACATTGCTCAAACAGGATAACTCAAAGCAAAGATAGCAACACATGCCACTAAAATTACATTATTAAGAGTTTTTAACAAAAATAGCTTTTCAAATGTTTCTGTTAGTTCATGCTTTTAATAATGCAATATTTATAGTGATTTATTACTCAATTGCTTTGAATTACCCTGCTGCATTCTATCCTACGGCATACTCACAACGCCAGTTGTGAGTATTGTTTTGTCTATTTTATGTTTTTGTCTGTCCCCTTGGGATTTATATTATCAAAATGTTTAAAACGTACCTGGTCATTTTCTGAGAACTCAAGTAGGATATGTGGAGTTATAGAGCAAGGGGGTTTTCGTGTGCTTCAGTGATTTAAGTTATCTTCATGGGTTCAGAGAATACGTAAATAATGGAGTGGCGGAACCTTTTTTTTTTTAGTTACTTCATCATTTGTTAACAACAGACCATAGAGCTCTACTGTTAGTATGGTGGCTGTATTGTTAATTTGCTTGACCTGCTTCATAGATGGCCCTATCATAGCGCAGCCAACAGACGAGCCGGTTCTAGTCCCACCTGTATAAACACTTGTCTGCCGTTCATATAAAGTTTAGAGCTGAAAGTATTCCTACCTTATGAAATCATCGGGTTATCTTTTATGAAATGTTTGGTCAGTGTAAGTACCTCCGACGGGGCTCTACCGTCTACGCATTGAACTACTGGAGGCTTAAAACCTACCCAAACAAACCCCTGCAGCTAAACATCTATTCCTCTATGCTATGGAAAAAACACCAGATGGTTCATTCTGGAATGTTCTCTCAAACCTTATGTTCTTAACGCTATCACGGGTGTGGTGCCTACGGACTGAGGGACCTCCGAACAACTACCTAAGGCCCATCGCGAATCTCCTATTTTGAAGGGAGGGTTCATAAGGCTCCACATAAAAACTAAGTACCGGGGAGGTATGTGTGAAACGCACCAGTAGATATTGGTACTCCTCGGTGGTGAATGCAATCCAACAAGTTCAGGACGGATTCCCGGCCGGAGTTAAAAACAATCCTACCATAGTCAAGCCGTGAATGAACAACTGCACCGTAGATGCGTAATAGAAGAGTCCATCCAAACGCTATAATACGTGTAATAAAGCCTTAAGTAAATTCACTGATTGAAGACATTCCAGTTTTAGGTTCCTCATTTGTGAAAGAAAAATAAATGTTGAGTTGTATATGAGGCCCAAATACTTGTTTTCACTTTGTGTTGCAATTGGTATTCCTGGCAGATTTAAAGGTTCTTGCAAACCTCCATCCCGGCGATAGAAACAGACGCTGTATTTATTTTTTTTCGGGAGAAAATTTAAAACCATTTACTACTACTACTACTACTACTACTACTACTACTAATAATATATATTAATAATAATAATAATAATATTAATAATAATAATAATAATAATAATATAATAATAATAATAATAATAATAATCAAGAATCAAGAATAATTTTTATTAGGTGTCCAGGAACAACCATGCGGTCTTGATACTGGCACACCGAAACTTACACACTACAAAATATAATATATATAGTAGTAATTAATAATAATAATAAGAAGAAGAAGAATTGGCGGCGACCCTAACCTTGAAAGTTCTATAACGCATGAAATGCAATTTTTATGATAGATTGTTCGAGATGTTTGGAAAACACTAAACATTCGTCCCAACAGTGAAGACCCCATACTTTGATGAATTTTGAAGAAAGCGAATTGCTGTGTCAAATGACTATGGGAGAGTGCAGAGTTAAAAGAGGCAAATTGGAAGGGAGGGGGCACCCAGGTAGCACGCCAGAGAAACGCACAACTCGGGCAAAAGTGTGGCAAATCTAAGTGTCCAACTTGGGCCCAGTTAGGTTTTGCAACATGGAGCTTATCAGTGCCAAAGGACGTTGCCTAACTATAGCCCTAGTTAGGCGATACTAGGCCATGCCAAAGTTTGGCTTTTCTCTGGTCTGCCGCAGGAGTGCCGAAGTAAGTGTCATACTTGAGCCATAAGCGCTAAAGTAACGCGCGCCTAATTTAGAAATTTCGGACATGCCAAGTTTGACCTTTCCCTCGTCTGTCACAAGAGCGCCATAGTAAGTGCCACACCTCAGTCATAACTGCCGAAGTAACGCCTAATTTGGCAATTTCGGACATCCAAATGTTTGGATCTTTTCTGATCCGCCACAGGGGTGTCAACGTAAGTGCTTTACTCGAGCCATAACTGCCAAAGTAAAACCTAATTTGGGGATTCCTGATCGTGCCAAACTTTGGCTTTTCTCTGGTCCGCTAGGAGTGCCAAAGTAACTGTCTTGCTTTAGCCATAAATGCCAACTTATCGGCACCTTGTGAGCTTCAAGCGGCCACGCTCAGCCAAAGCACGGCCATATCTTCCTTTATACTCACAAATAATATAATAATATAATAACTTTGTTTTCCCAATGAATTGGAAGGATAAAAGGGAGAAAGCCTCCAGTGGAGGCTTGACAGTTCAACGACGGAGCCACTGAGTGCCCGGTCGCAGATTTGGAGCGCTAGGATCTGGTAGCACAGAGCATCAAAGAGCCATTTCTCGGGAAACCTGGACGTCAGCGCACAGCTTTTGCAGCGGTGAGAACCCCGAACACACTTGTTCGCTTGGGAGAAGTGTGTTTCGGCGTCTCGCCGCAGCTGGGCGCCGGTCACGTGGCTCTTCTCTCATCCGTTGTCTGCCGCACAACCTTTTTCATTTCGGCGGCCGCTTCTCGTGGCGATCTGCCAGTCTTTGTCAGTATTAGTGCCACTAAATACATGCCTTGCAAGTGAGGTCACGCTAGGGAACATCTAGGGAAGGACGGGGCGTGGACGGGGCCCTGCACCATACTGGTGGTTGACTTCACGCCGCGCGGATGCGCTTACCAAGGCATAGGATGCTGCTAACGGCCCGCACATGCGCTAACATGCACCATATTTTCAACAAAGGTACCGTGAACTTAGAAAAACGTGCTGAGCTTACGATGATGACGTTTATCTAATACGTGCGGAATTTTTCGGCGTTGGTGCGATCGCGCTACGAGCAGAAAGTTTCGAAATTCCGCGGACGAAGTTTTGACGCGAATGGATGCCGTGTCGCCAAAAAAAGAAAAAGCTTAATTGCGCGCTTCATAATTTGACGAGCGGCTCTAGGAGTCGCTTGTAAAAAAATTGTTACGATTTTGCGAAATACTGGTAAACAACGCAATGTTACCGTCATAACTTAACCCTGAAACAAGAAAATCTCACTGTCTCAGGGTTTATATTATGGTATGTTTTCTCCGGCTCGCATGCATACTTTCGCTCCTTGCAAAGGTTATCGTATCGTGGACGGCACGATCCGATGGCCCGGCGGCGGCGGCTCGGCGAGCTTGCACACGAGGACCGCCACAGACCGGCCGCCGTCGGGCCGGGCTCGCGGCGCGACACTCGCCCGGATTCGGCCGGGAGCCCTGAAGGTGTGCTCGAAGCGTGAAAACGGCGTTATGCAACGAAGACCAAAGGCCATATACACCACGAACGAGCAAAAGCGGATGCAAAGGCGTGCGCGAACGTAAACAACGATAGGAAAGTGCCGTCATTCGCCGCTATGAAATGCGTCCCGCAAACTCGACAATCCGCGGCCGCATCCTCTTCCTGCCGCTCGTACTTTCTCTAACTTGACGGCCACTCTGTCTCGCAGGGCATGCCGACGAAACGATCGGACGATCATCGGGATACGGGGTAATTGCTACAGCCGATAGCGGCGCAGTTTACCATTGCTCTCGCTGCGAAAAGCCGTCGAGGTCAACCACCAGCATGGTAGATACCGGTGTTCGACGTCATCATGTGACGTAGGTGCAAGGCATGTATAAGCTACACTCTAGAGTAACGACACTTGGCTATATTGTGTCTTAAAATCATGGTTGCCAGTTATCTGAAGCTTTATCTGAAATCACAGGAAACACTTTTCCGCCCTCCAATGTTTAAACAGTTCGCGACAGAGCAAAGCAATATTAGATAATCTTCCTAACACCGAATCTAATGCTGAGAAGTCACACTTTTGAATCCCGATTATAGTCGGTTACAAGTCAAGAAGGTAGGAGAAGCTCCTCCCACAATCGTGATGCGACCGTTTGAAATCCATCCGCAGTCGAAATAATAGTTCCCTGGAAACACCCCTTGTTCCGCTTCAATGAATAGATAATGGCCACAGGGTGATGCCAACTTATCTCCGACAGCCCCCCCCCCTTTTTAAGAAAGCGACCTTTGTATTCATCGGAGAGGAAACCGAGCCCCTGAAAGTGGCC
This sequence comes from Ixodes ricinus, assembly GCA_037355805.1. NCBI lineage: Eukaryota > Metazoa > Arthropoda > Arachnida > Ixodida > Ixodidae > Ixodes > Ixodes ricinus. The sequence continues at coordinate 29,117 of JAZHYW010050498.1, read as the reverse complement.
TTTGTATTCACGGAGGGGGAAGCTAATCCCCAAAGTCGTTTTTGTTTCCATCGGAAACAAAACGACTTCTAATCTCCCTCTCGCGGCTTCCACGACGCCAAGTCAAGGTCGAAAGATAAAGCAAATATTCAAAGCAAGGCAAAACCCTCTCCCGCGTTGGCCACGACGTCACGGAAACGGTGGCAGGCTATCGGATGGGGAGGTGGCGGAGGGATATACGATTCCCTTTGACGGGCATTTGCCGCTACCTTCTTGACTTGTAACCTACTATAGTGATGGGACGAATCACCGGAGATTCGGATTCAGACAGATTCTTAAATTTCCAAACTTCCCGCGACGAATATTCGGCAGATTCGTCGCTGGTTGCGTACGGCAGCGTTAACATTGTCGTAAACCTCGCAAATGCAGTCAATTTTTTTTTTAGGTACTGTTATGGTTTATAACCAGATTTCCTCTTGTTTATTTCAACGTATGGGATGTCCTGTACTGTTATCCTAAACCCTGGCACGTGCCCAGGTCCAGCTGAGCTGATCGGTGTGGTTGACGTAGGCCTAACCAAGGTGCGTCTCGGTTTCTGTGTGGTTTCGCGGTGATCGGTAGAACGTAGCGAAATGATTTGTATCATATGTAGTGTGGCGCAACGCACAGTAAATATATTCAGGCAAGCAAATGATTCGTCTCGTTCTCCAGAGCTGCGTAGTGTCTGTACCTGTTAGGCGCGAGAGCGAGATGAGAGTTGCTCGTCGCAACTTCAACCGCGTACCGGCACCGGTGGCGTTTCTCCGTTCTCGGCAGCAAGTCGGCCATGAAACGTTACGCGTTGCATTTGAAGAAAAAGAAACACAACACAGGGGTGTCCAACGCAACTTTATTGTTCGGAAACAAACGCTGTAACTAAATCGGATATCATTAACCAGAAAGGTACAAATGCAATAAGGAGACAAGTACGGCGCAAGGAGTTTCGTGTGCCACTATGACCGTAATTATGAGCAGGGTATTGAACCGAACCCGAACCCTCAACCGAAAACCGGAAAAAAAAACGTTATTTTCGCTCGAACCGGAGTTGAAACGGAACGAAATAATTTTTTTGCGGAACCGATATGTTTTTCCATGCGGTTTTCGGTTCGTACGCGAAGTCAGGTCGCGTGAAAAGTGCGTGACGAAAAACACAGTAACTTAAAAAAGAAACCAAAAATGGAGAAAAAAAACTTATTTTCGCGCCAACCGGAGAAAGCAGCGTGCTTGTTAAAAGACTACGTATCCAATGTGTTACCCTGATCAGGAAGCTAGGATTGAAGGCCAATGCTTGATTGTCCAACGCGGCAGTCTTGGGTAAGTTACTTTTAAAAAGTAATTCGTTACAGTCAGGGTTGGGCAGTATCGCGATACAAATGTATCGCGATAGTATTTCAGAAATACATTTCGTATCTGTATTTCTGTATCGCGATACATTTTTTCACCAGTATCTGTATTCCTGTATCGAAATACATTTGGAATGTTTCTTTGTATCGCGATACAATCAGTATGAAATGTATTTCGTTACATTTTTTGAGAAATACCCCCTCCCCTCCCTCCCCCTCCCCCCCCCCCCCGAAAAAAAAAACACGTCCGAACGCTTTTTTTTCTTTTTTACTTCTGAGGGCATCAGGTTCATGGTGATTCTGGGGCATTGTTACTATGCTGACCAAGGTTTCTTTCGATTCTCCAAACAATTTTTCTATGCGTCCTCTCCTCTCTGAAGTTTTGCGTAGTTGGGGACTCGAACCAGGTGGCGTGCCAGGAGTAGAGTCAGAGCATCTTCTTCCGCAGGTCCTTAGGTAGGGATTTCTTGAGTCATTGTTTCCTGGCATCCAATGCCCGCTGCTAACCGTCTCTCTTGCCTTAGCGTACACAGTACACGCAGCCGGCAAAACTGAGTCACAGTCCATTGCAGCACGAGCCTGGCGGTGGTTGGCTTGAAATAGTAGGATGACTCACGCGGTGAAGTTCAACACATATTCGAATGCGTCTACGGCTTCGCCCGTAATATTGCACGGCTCTAGGGTACGTCATTAGCCGACGTGAACGTGACCCGCTGCTCTGGTGGTCCGAAACCCAGGAAGGAGGCCAGACCTGGCCTCGCGGTGCCGACCCAGAATTCGTACACTTGCCGGCAATAGCAGGTCGCAATCCACGAGGTCTCTGTTTGGATGATGCTAGACGAGACTTGAGGACTGCAATCCATGCGTCGGTGGCGGAGGGTCGGCAGAAAGAACCTTCACAACAGGGATGCCACCGTATCGTTTTTTCAACCGTAACAGACGATAAGACATGTGTTCCAGGATGCTTCAGGTGGTCCACTATTCTCGAAAATTCCAAATGACACTGCCTGCACGACCTTTAACGAGGTAACCTACAACGAAGGTACGTATTGTCCTTTCATACAGCAGCGTGGTAGTTTCATGTTCAAGGCCACACCTACAGATAAAGAATACCAGTTCATTCCACCGTGATGTCATGTGATCAATGTTAACAGGGGCATCCTTATTGGACAGGGGCGTTGTGACGTTTTGATGGAATTTAGGATGACATCGAATTTATTTAGAGGTCGAAGTCTTTTCGCATCCCTCGTCAGACAGACAGGATGTCAGGGATGGGACCGCGGTCAGTCCTTGATGGAACGTTGCTTTGAGCCCATTGAAGACTCCGCGCCGTCCGAAACCACTACCTTCAAGGCAAAGTGCCAAGCCTACGGGAAAGTAATTTCGGGATCAAAAACTTCCACTTCAAACTTCAAGGTTCATCTCAGTTGGCGTCTCAAACAAATTTGAAAAATGTATTGCAGTATCAGTATTTCTGTATTTGTATTTCTGCCCTCCCTAAAATGTATTTCTGTATTTGTATTTCCAAATACTTTTTGCCTCTATTTAAAATGTATTTCCGATACGTATCGCGATACATTTTTACAGATATATTTCAGTATCAGTATTTCAGCTACTATTTTAATGTATCCCAGTATTTGTATTTCCAAATACATTTTTGAGTATCTCTGCCCAAGCCGGGTTACAGTTACAGTTACTTTCAGAAAAAAGTAGCGAAGTTACCGTTACAGTTACCGCTACAAAAGAGTAACTCTTTACAGTTACAGTTACTTTTAAAAAGTAACGACGTTACTTTTCAGTTACTTTTCTATAACACAAAAAAATAGGAAAAACTAGAAAACGCCCCTTACAAAGTTTGATTGCATAAAATGAAAAAGTACGCTTTTTATTTCATATTGTAACTTAGCAACAGTTGCTTCTCGAAATTAGTGTTTGAAAGTTTCCACGCCAGAGTAGTGGCGCAAATCAAAATGCGAAACACGCGCAGTGCCCTCCACGTGTATTGTTGTTTCACGGTTGATTCACCCGATTAAAAAGCGTTTGCACAGAAAAGAAACAAAAAACCACAACATAGATAGTGCTTCAAAACACTAAGACGTGTTTTCAGTCACAAAGTACAAGCGCGTGCGTAAAGATAACGAGATTTTTTTATCAAATCTACACGTGGCTATATTCGGGTCGTGACTCGCAACAAAGAACGTATTCACAAGTTTGTGCAAGGCCAATTTGACACTCGAAATGTCGGAACAGACGATTTGGAAAGTGCAAGATGTAGCTAAATATTATTCGTTCAGTGATATATTATTCATAAAAATCTCAAAAGTAACGACAAAAGTAACGTCGTTACTTTCATCGTTACGTCAGAAAAAAGTAACTCGTTACAGTTACAAGTTACATTTTTAAAAAGTAACTCGTTACAGTTACAAATTACCGAAAAAGTAACGAAGTTACAGTAACGCGTTAATAGTAACGCGTTACTACCCAAGACTACAACGCGGTGGATTTCCACGCTGCATATGCTCACCTGGCTACTTGAAATAAGAGGGCTGGAGGGTTGCTCTCAAAGAAGAAGCTCCAGGTCGACTGAAGACACATGGGTGGAAGTCGAAACGCTAGCAGTATCGCTTCGCCCGGCAGATGTGGCGACGAAAACATTGCAGAAGGAACAGATCACTGTAGGATATTCTACGGAGCATGGCTGACATATTCCATGGAAAAACAGTTAGGGCGCAGGCGAGCTGGTGTAGGTTTACCATTTTGTTAGACCACCTGAGACTGGGTGGAAGAAAACCCAGTCTCAGGTGGTCTAACAAAATGGTATTCCATGGACACTTTCAAGATATCGTCGCCGTTAGCAAAGGCCTTGGTCCAGTCATTGAAAAAGCTGAAGCGACAACTTCTTGACACGGATGTCTTCTGCGTAGCAGTGTACAAGGATCCCCGCTACCGCCTTCTTCTCACCCCTGCGCAAAGTACCGGGCCACGTTGCATTTAACAAAGACTCGGAGGCGGATCGCAGCTCTGCAATGCGAGCAAGATTCTCACCTTGTCTTCTGAAACTGCGGCGGCTCCAGAAGATCCGGAAGACGTCGTGGAAGCACTCCTCAAGGAAAAAGAGGTTGAGGCTGGCGTGCACGTTCGAGGTACCAGTAGCTCCCTTTATATAGCATGCCTCCTGGAAATGCTAAACAAGAGCCGTGGCTTTCAAGGGCCGCCAACGTGTTGCAGTTTTGGGAAGAGAGCGGGAGCGCCATCAGAACTCTACGCATTGGCGCGAGTAGCCCTGGGAGTGCCTGCGATCCAGGTCAGCGTGGAGCGAGCCTTTTCTGCACTCAAGTTCATTTTATCGTCTCAGAGGGGCCGTCTTTCCCCGGATATGGATATGGAAACGGGCGCCTAAGAGCTGCGCTCTAAAACATTGATCTAAAACAAAATTAATTATTATTTGTTATAAATGGTTAAGTTATCTTTTATATTGCAGTTTAACACATACTATAGCTATGCGCTGTAAAAGCGGCTGAATAGGTGTCTGACGCCATTATCGATTTTGTACGAACGGAAAGCGCGGAGCAGGCGTTCACGTTCGATATTCTATTATCCGTAATATATGCAAAGCGCAGCGCTACTTGCCAATAAATTTAGTCAAGACAACAACTCTACTGCACGGCATATTTAGATATAATCACTCTTCTTGCTTCATAACCTCGTTTGTCAGAAATAGAACAGCACATTTTTTTACGTTTAATTTAGAACATGCAGACCGCCACACTCCTTTGTATACCTTATTAAATCAATCCACAATGATATGGCGAGAGTAATTCTAGAAATGTGATGACATCAGTGTTTTGGTAAGTTGCTGCAATTACATTAAGACAGTAGGTGGAAAAATCCACCACACATTCACACAGTGACATACCGATAGCCTTCAACGAAGCTCCTCGCAAGGCACTTAAACACCGTCGTTCGGATAGAAAAGGACATATACCACGACTTCAAGTTCCAAGCACCAGTGCGTTATTTTGAAGTTTAGACTATCTGCAGGAGCAATTCTCGCAAAGTCTCAGAGAAAAACAAAAACAACCCTGTTTCTTCAGAGTTACTGAAGATAATAGAAACCTTGGGTTACGTATAACTCCCACGGGTAACATGTTGCTCCCATATAATTCCCTAAATTGGGAATCCCAAGCCCGTGTCTTATTTTCTTCAACATGAACCACAACAATGATAGGGCTCATGTAAAAAAATATTATATATGACTAAGGACCCTAACATTTCACGCGCTTTCTTTAAAGCTCTACAAATTAATCACAAGAAGGCGACTTTGAAGAAAACGCCAAGACGGGATCTTTTTCAGCACGTTCCACACTCCGTTTCTCCTTAATGTTGTACCGCAGCGAAGGCCGGAAGCGCGAGCTCATAGCGTTGGCAGCTGCCCTTGGTGCACGAGAACTTGTGCCGCCGAGATGTGCCCTAGAGCAAGGAGCTCGCGCTTGTAGCCTTTCCTGCGGTACAACACAAGGTGAAACAGAGTATAGAAAGTTTGTATAGGGAGTGTTCACTGGCGGCCATATCTGTGTGCGTGGTTGCTGAGCGCGTGCTGACGCAGTTCTTTTGTAACGTGCATTCCACACCATCAAGATTGCCGGTCTTAGCAGGCTATTAACGTAAGCTCGTTCTGAGCATGCGCTCTAAACATTGACCTCAAATGTGGCGTCCAGCGAATGCCCCCTATTGGAAGGCGTCCGCTCAAATTAAAATGTCAAAATGTAACTTATTAGTCTCAGCTAATTCGTGAGTTTGGCACAACGCAAAAATATACTGAATTTTTCAATAACACTTTGAACAATGCTGCGTTGAATCGACTAGCGTAGCCTACACCGGATGTCTTTAAGTCTAGGCACACCTCGGCTAAACCACCCTGTATACTAAACAATGCGTATATTGCGCAGCTGCTCCAATACACGAAAAGTTTGTTTCGCATTCTCTTGCACGTTCGGTATTCAGCGCTAAAGTCAAAGAACGAGGTCACTAGTGCAACAATTGTTTTAAATTGTCTTTAATGCTTTATTTCTGATATATTCCACATGGTAACACAAAACAACAAGTAGCATAGACAAGAACTTCGACGTCCCCAGTCGGTACAAAATAACCTGGCCGAAGTAAAAATAAATATTGATCTATAAAAACGAAAGCCTTTAGTACATGAAAAGTGCAGAGCTATTTGCTAATACATATGGTCCGAACATCGCTTCAACTACTCAGCTTATTTTGATGCAATCTCTCTTCTAGCTTTGTTCCGTCGAAATATCATCTCGTTTGGTTCAGGTAACGGGACAGCACTCACCTTTTAACGTTCACTTTAAAATATCTAAACCGTCACAACTCTTTATATCTATTTAATCCATCGACCGCTTGATGGCAAGAGAACTACTCAAGGTTGAGTTCTGCCGCACTGCGGTAAACTTCTGAAGTTACATTGAGACCTAACGTGAACAAATCCAGCACAAATTGCTACAACGACACACTGATGGGCTTCAACAAACCTACAACCAGGGCGCATAAACTCCGTCGTTCGGACGGCGAAGGATAGACACCAAGGCTCTCGGTTCCGCGTGCCAATGCGTTATTTCGATGCATAGTTTGCTGAAGCTAAGAATCTTTTTCAAGAAGGGTTCTGCACATGCGCGGGCCTTCCTCTCGCAGCGGCGAAAGCTCAAAGTTCGGATGGCATCCGGAACAATGGTGGCACTACCTTTCCCGCCCCTTCTGCGACTCGGATCAGTCGCAGAGAAGGCAGGAAAGGTATCGCAGCTCCCGTTCCATCCACCAACCGTAGTTGGACTTTTAGACACTTGTTGTCCTCTTTATGTAAACAAGGTTCATTGTTGCCAAGTCTCTAAGAAATGCAAAACCAGCCTGTAAGTTTCTTGAGAGTGACGAAAGATAATAGCGAGATTGGGTTACATAATATAGCTCACCCGAAACGTCAGAAATGTGGTCATTACTTCAGAGGAGTCATGTTCCTGTTTGCGAAGTTGGAGGAAACGACATGCTCTGACAATTTAAATTCAGAGGACACTACTGGGACTGTTTTCAAGTTCATACGAGACACACACAAAAATGAAGGACGTTTAATATTCTCTGTAATGCCGAATTAGAGCGCAGCTCTTGAGGAGGAGGAGGAGGGTACGGAGGAAAGGGTATACCCCTCCTCCTCCAACGTACCCTCTCCTCCTAATCTCTCCCCCTCTTTTTCTCCCCTCCTCCCCCTGTTCCGCCCCCTCCCTCCCTCCTCCCTCGTGACGTCACTCGTGACCCTAGTGATCCTCGTGAAGGTCACTGTAAAGGTCATTACCTTCACAAGTGACCTTCGTGACGTCACACGTGACGTCACTGTGACGCCTTTATGGGAAACGTCCGTTAATACAACGCGCGGTTACGCCGACGGCGACGCCGTTGAAGCCGGAAACTGGCGCCTAAGAGCTGCGCTCTAAGAGGTGCATGCTTTGTATTGATTCTAGGAACGAATCTATGGACATCTCCGTGCCCACAGATTGCCTCAAGGATAGCAGTACGCTGTTAAAGGCTTTCCTTGACTCCCCAGCGAAACCGGTCACATTGTGAACTGACGGCAAGACGGTACTAAAGACTGTGCACGAACAAGACTTTTACGTAGATCGTAATGAACCATCCCTTGAAATTAGGAGACTCGCCATGGGCTTTATGTGGTCTATCAGAGTTCCCTCAGACCGTAATCACAATACTCGTGACAACCTTGAGAACCCGGTTTGAGAGAACATTCCAAAATGAACCATCGGTTCTTCCTTCCATAGCATAGAGGAATAGATGCCTAGCTGCCTGGGACTGTTTGGCTACGTTCGAAGCCCCGAGTAGTTCAATGCTTAGCCGCCACAGCCCCGTCAGATTGCCACGCCGGTCATTGCGACCTTACCTTGACCAAAAATTCCAAACTGATAACCCAATGATTTCATACCCTACCGAAAAATCCAGTATAACTTTTTGCTAACTGTATTATAGAACAGAAACCAAACTGAATTTCTTGCTGGAAACCTGAAATCGAGTTTGCAGACAATTGTCAGCAAATTGTATTTCAGGTTTCCTACAAAAAATCGAGTTAGATTTTATTTTCCATAATTCAGTTAGAGAAAAGTTGTAATGTTTCTTTTTTTTTCGGTAAGGTAAGGTAGGAATTATTTCAGCACTAAACTCACTTTGAACGGTATACAAGTATTTATACAGTTCGGACTAAACCGACTCGTTTGTTGGCTGCGCTATGATAGGGCCATCTATGAATCGGGTCAAGAAAATCAACAATACAAATACCATACTAACAGCAGAGCTTTATGGTCTGCTGTTTGCTGTTTATGATGTAACTAAAAAAAAAGGCTTCTCTACTCAATTATTTAAACGGGTTTTCTGAACTCATTAGGTGAACTTAAATCAATGAGGCGCACGACATACCCCCTCGTTCTATAACTCCACACATCCTACTTGAGTTATCCGTGCATGCCCAGGGACGTTTTAAACATTTTTATGACATAGAACCCAAAGGGACAGACAAAGATGGGATAAAGTGCAACAGGATAATTCAAAGCAACTCAGTGATTAATTACTATAAAAATTGCAATTTCAAAAGCATGAACTAACAAAAAAAACATTTGAAAAGCTTTTTTGTTTACAACTCTTAAAATGTAATTTTAGAGTCATCTGTTACAACATTTGCTTTGATTTATCCTGTTTCAGCAATTCTTTTATTCAGTCTTCGTCCTCTTTGTCTTCCTTATGACTTCCATAAATTCTTTCTTCTCTTCCCTAATTCTTATATTAAAACGCCTGTTGTGAGTATAGCACTGTCCTATCTACTTCATCTCTCTGTCTGCGGCTTTGAGCTTTAAGATTACGTATATTGCACCAACCAGACGACCACAATATTTTGTTTAAAAGCATTTCTCGCGAAAATTGAAAGAACATACTCTACTTCACTTAGTCACTTTACTCGGTGATGAGCCGCTGATACGGCATACTTGTGAGTTTAATTTTCTTAGTGACATCGACTTTGTTCACTGACTATGAGTTTAATTCATACCTTGAACCCATTTCCACCACGTATATACTTATACAAATTCTTGTTCATATTTTTATCACATACTCAGCTACAATAGCTCCTTCTTCCAGACCCTTGCTAAACCTGAACATTTCGGTAGACATCTTACCGGTTTGGAATTTCTATGAAAGGACAAAAGCTTCTGGCTTTCTTTAGGGAAGAAGCGGGACACTTGCTTGCGTCCTGCGGGAGTAAGGCACCACTGTGACACATTAAACCAGTCTCGACCATCGGTCATTGTCTTCCAAAAATCATCCCCGTAAAGAAAAAATACGCAAGGAGCTTATCTACAGGAATTCTTGTGGTGGCTGCCTCGCCTTGTATGTTGGGGAACCCAGAGACTTCTCGGATTGACTACACAGAGTATTAGTACATGTTAAAAAGGACATTCAGGGCATCGCATTAGCCGAGTACGCAGAGCACAGCCACACCATTGCGTTCAAAAACAGCACAATCCTCGACAAGGAAAAAAATTGGCGAAAACGTCTGTTGAAAGCATCCTAGCACATTCGGATACCCAAGACACTGTCAAGCGGTCTGCTGGAACGAAGACTCACCCTGAACTTTGAAATGCAACAAGCGGACAGGGCGATTTCAAAAATATAAGGAATTAAAAAAAAAATAAGATACCGGGAACTTTCGAAGGCGGCCAGGACAGAAACATACACCCGCGATCAAGGTACCGAGCTCCCCTTGAAAGGTTGGGTTTTCAAATTTCACATGATTACACTTCTTATCTCAGTAGCTTTTACTCTTAGCGCATCTTGGAATTTTCCGCTCTTGAGCCATGAAATTAAAAGTCAATCAATCGACCGTGGGGCAGACAGGCCGAAGGTTTAACGTGTGTGTGAGTGTGTGTGTGTGTGTGGGTGTGCTTGCGTGTGCGTGCGTGTGTGTTTGTGTGCGCATTTGTATAGGGGACAGGGTCGATTGGCAATTGCTGCTTTTTTCAAACTACTCGTCGGGCCGAATAAAGGAGTGCGGATGGTTCAATACAAAACTTCGATATATACTTGCAATATGATTCATGAGGTTTGAGTCTAGTCAGCCATTACGTGACAACGGTTAGGTTGGGATGCTTCCATAGAAATGTCCTGCTAGGGGTTATATACATGGAATTATACGGGGTGTCGAATAGGACTCACCTTTACACTCGCCCATCTAAATCAGAGTCGTGGGCACTAGGGTGATTAAAGATGCCCTGGTTGAAGTGGGGCGAGAAGCATACATGTTATAGGCATGATATAAGACAGCTAGTTAAATGGAACACTATCAACATTTTATATTTGTAATTAAATGTATGAAACAACACCATAGCAAAAATGTCCAACACATAAACATGACATTTATTGACATCGATTTTATACAACCATTCATAAATTTTATATACATATATACTCATACAATTCACAAGAGTACCGTGGCCACTTTTGCCAGAGCAAAGACACATACAGGTACAGGCATTTCAGAATCAAGTGTAAATGTTAAACACGTCATGAACCCACAAACTGTGCGAACAATACTGCACCCACTCTAAGAGAGAATATTGAAGGTTTTCTTAATGTATGAACTCCAGGTTCAACACGCGTGTTTCACAAATTGGTGCAAATCAACTGTCTCCATATATAGGGTAGAAAGAGTGAGACTATTCTGCAGAAAACCACAGCGTCTCACATGACGGCGAGCGACAAGTTCGCAAAGGGGTTTTGGGACATTTGAATTGGAACCATTGCTCCAGAACCTTAAAACTTGAATAAAAATATGAGGTCGGCTCTGGCTGAAAGTTGGTATGCAGAATAACATCTAGTAAAGAAAACATGCATCTCACTCTTGGTGCATTTAAAACACAACTCTTGATTACACTTCTACAATACCAGCAATCTAATCGCGTCGTATTTTTTGTTGTTTTTTACATTCTTAGGGCAATTTTTTTACAGGAGCTCGTCCACACGAATTATGCTACACATGCTAGAGTGTTAGGTTTTTCCAAAATTTATTATGAGTCATACTTGCGTAAATATAATTAAAGTTGATAAAAAAATCTACTGATTAAACTGGAGGTCTTATTGGGATTTCGAAGTTCAGTGCATTTGGGGGGCTGAGTACATTTTGAAACGTCATCGATTAGATCGTACACTTACATGTTAACCTAAATGTCTACAAAAAAAATCGTTTCCCGGTTTGTGCCTCAGTGCAGTAGTATACTCTAGTTAAACATCAGCTTTTGATGAAAAAGGGGAACATTATAATATATTCTAATTAAACATTAGCATTGAGTGAGACGAAAGAGAGTTGACAGTATCCTTCAACTGAACGTCCGCTTTGGACAAAAACAAGTTTGGCAGTGTACTCAGATGAAACATTGGCTTTCAATGGTAAATTTGTAAAGTTGACAGCACACTGTCACTGAACATTACCTTCGAATGAAAAGAAAGCAGAGTTGGCAGTACACACTAAATGAATATCAGTTTTCAATGCAACAAAGTAAGGATTACGGTATACTCTAATTGAGCATCATCTTTCAATTGAAATCTTAAAAAAACACAGTCTCAAGAAAGCCTGTAGCCATCAAACACTTGTCGTGTATAATACACCCCAAAACTTCAGCTCGACGTACAACGCACTGCCGTCGAACTAAGGGCTCCAACGTTTACATGAGGCTTGATGAAGGTTTGATTTAACATATTAAACATCTGCAGTACTTATCAAGAACTACAGGAAAAATACACGCTAAGGTTTTGCATTGAGGCCGAGAAAACCCGGATTACTTTTCTTTTGCAGACAATCACACATACAGTAGCTTTTTTAATAGGTTGCTACAACTCGGCTATTAAGCCGCTGGTGATAGTTGGAACCGTCGGTTAAACGTCACTGCGGTGCATGTCAAACTGAAGTTGTGGGGTGTATATTATATGTTATAGGGAGTGTCAGACTCTAAACTTTTTAGTGTGGACATAAAAACTCTTCCTGTTAAAATGTTTTCAGCATTCACTTTCAATAACTTGTCAAAATATAAACGCCAAATGGTTCAACATTCTTAGAAGTTTTACTTTAGTTTCTTTTAGCAACGCTACTACGATCTTTTTTGTAAGGCGCGTGGTTCGTATCACGCGTCGTGGAGGTTGTTTGGGTTTCATACTCCCGTCATCCATGCAATTTAGGACTCCCACACACAATAAGATTGCCTCAAAATGAACACAAGAACTGAGCAGATTATATCCCCGACCCAAGCCACAAGAACGCTCTCAGATCGTCGAAATTCGGAACGAATTCTTCGGGATGTTCCAAATTATTCTCGCGAAAGAATCTGCTCTTGTACTCAACAAGGGTAGCATACCTTTTGTATAGGCCCGCTTCAATCGCCCGACTCAACGTTCCGCTGAAGTCCTGTCCGTAGATTGAAGATGGCCTCATTTCTGGCCCTACCGTGTTCGAGAACAAGGCGGCTTGTGTCTCGACATAGCCTTTTGCGAAAGCTCTCACCTCAAAGCCTCGCTGGGACCTGTTCGCGAGTTGTAAGTGATGAAGGTGTCCCTTCCGTCAGCTGATATTTTAATCGAGCGACGACTGTGTAGAGCGGAGTTCCAACTTTGGAAGCGTTGGCTTGCTGACCGGATCAGTCCATTCGTAAAGATCATCTGTGGTCCAAGTGTACCGAGTATGCTTGCATCTTCAAGGAAGCAGAGTCGATGTACTCTTCGAGCAAGATGGTCAAATGACACTAACCCTGTGGCTTTTCCATCGAGCGGAAGGTTGTCCAGAAGCGGAATGAGACGGCCATTGAATGCTGTTGACACCACGACGAACATTAATGCCATTAGGTCGTACAACAATTGGGAGTGATAGGTGTTCAACAGGCTTCTGTGTAGCTGAATGCTCTGCTCGAAGAATGCCGCAACCATCGGAAATACAAAGGCGGAAATATTCACATCCACCTTCAGCGTGAACTTTAGAATTAGGCCATACGCCAAGACAAGTAGCAAGCAAGACACGAGAAGTCCTACCCATACCTCCCATAAAAATGACAAAATACATATCGTTTCCTTGTGAACCGGATTACGCTTGCGAACTTAAAATGAAAAACCAGTCGATTCGAAATGATGAAGCGCTTCAAATATGTATATGCTGTCTCTATCTGCACGATTGTTCAATCTATTTAAAAAAGTGGAGAAATATGACTCGTAAAAGTGGAAGTTACTGTCAAATCTAACCGAAGCGTTGCGGTGCGTCAACAGCTGTAATGTAACCTTGATACTTGCATGCTGGCAGGCGTAAGGGCTTAGACATACGACGTGTATTAAGCTCCCATTAAGCGTCCGTTGCCGTTCTAACAGACCCGTCGTAAAAGTTTTGTGTTCGATTAGTTTCCTTTGAAACTCGCTAGTCGAAATGAGACTGCCATTTTCGAAACCCATTACGTATCTACCGCTGGCTCTAGGGTACGGTGGGAGATATGGCAATCTAAGAAACGTTTTATTACCTTGCCAAGAATGATTTGCGTATTCCGTTACGATGAAAGCTGACATGAAATAATCTGTTTCAAGGCTTTCCGATAGGTTATCAATATCGTATTTACCACATATAAAGTAAAGTATTTGTAAAAACGACCTCCTAAATGTGTAGCACATATTGGCCTTGCAAAGACTTGAGTGCATCTTGCCGTCAGTCCATAATGTGACCGGTTTCGCTCGGGAGTCCAGGAAAGCCTTGAAGAGCGCAGTGTTGTCCTTAAGGCAGTCTATGGGTATGAAGATGTCAAGAAATTCATTCCTCGACTCAAAAAGACGCGTGCGCTTTTTGGGTATGTCTCCAATGCTCTTGAGGACCCCAGTGTCTTTAGACTTAACGCTGTCCAAGGAAGTCGTTTTCTGCAAAATCACAAGCAGGAACATGATCCCTTGTAGTAATGGCGACATTTCTGGCGGTTAATAGAATTATATTTTGCAGCCCGCAAGATTGTTTTGCTTAACTCAGAGACTTTGCGACAATTATCCGGTGGACAGTCTGCAACGGAATAGCGCACTGGTACGCGAAACTGCAAGTCTTTCTGTGTATCCTTCCCTATCCGAACGACGAAGTTTATGCGCACTGACACTAAGTCGGTTTAAGCCCATCTGTCTGTCGTAGCAGTGAGTGCTGCATAGGGTTTCCCACCTTCGGTCTAAGGATAATAGTAGCAGTTTAGCGCAATATGGTAATACTCAACGCTGAATTATTTTACCATAAAGGGTGGATGGAATCAAGTAGAATATAAATTATTGTGGCGGTTCAGTTATTTTAAAGTGAACGTAAAAATATGCGTGCTAGCCCCTTACCTGGACCATACAAGATAACATTTCTACGGCACAAAGGTAGAATATAGATTGCATCTAAATAGACCGATTAGTGGAATCGAAGTTTGGACCTTACTTATTGGCAAGTGGCTAGCACTGCACTTTTCTAATATTAAGGAGTTTTTATTTTTTGAATCGATATTTTGTTTTTAGTTATGCAGGGCTAGTTTTACCAAAATTCAAGCATGGGCATGTTGGTAAGGTACGATGTCTAAAATAAACATCGCACAAATACAAGACAGTAGAAAAAGGCCACACAATCGTTCAAAGAAGGGACAATAGTGTACCCCCCGTTAACAACGTAGTTGTTTCTTTATGCTGCTTATTTCGTTGTGTTAATATAGCATATATTTGTAATAAATAATGAAACACCGTTTAAAACAGTTGTTGCTCACGTTCTTCGACTTAAGCGCCAAATATTGAACATGCAATAAGAAACAAAAGAGACCTTTCGCGTATTGGAGCATGTGCGTAATGCGTATGTGCCTGTTCACTATGCAGGGTGTTTCAGCTAAGTTGTGCTGTGACTTAAAAAAAAGATGGTGTGCGTTCCGTATGTCGAACCAACGCAATATTCTTCTGTTTTCTTGAGCATGTGGATATTTTTTAATGTGTCAAACTGGTTTATTGACACGAAGTAATTAGCTCACGTTTTCCATATTAAGGCGGGATGCGGATAGAAAAACGGTAATATTGTGCCAAAAATGCTGTTTCGGATTTTGGGGTGTTTTAATATATTTGAATCCTCATATGTTATATATAAAGAAGTCAGGGACAATTATAATTGCGAAATTAGTCACATATAGATTTGCAGAACTTACGGCAACCTAGAGAAGCAGAAATAAGAGCCATTTTCGTTTGTGCAGTTTTTGAAATCTGTGACGTCGCCCGCCACCTTATTCATGTTGAGTGGTATAGTCTAGCCAGCTGCTCTAGAGCGCAGTCTTATGTAGCTCCAGTTTCTGACGGAAATTATTAACACTAATTTCTTTTGCCGGGTGTGATTGAGAATCGCTTCACATATATGGTAATATTTTAACGTGTTTTAGGGCGGAGCTCAAGCGCCGTTCACACATATGCAACCGAGTAAGACCGAGAGGTCCCAGACCAGTTTTTAAGCCTCTTGCGATGTCTTAGGACCAGCTCCGCTGCATCGCATCCGGTCCTAAGACGTCCCAAGTGGCTCAAAAACCGGTCTGGTCTCTCTCAGTCTTACTCAATTGCATATGTGTTAACGGCGCTTTAGGCGCCTTTCACACATATGCAACCGCACGGCGCCCGTTCCCGTTCACACATATGTAACCGAACGGCGCCCGTTTCCGGCTTGTGCTGTTTGTGCGGTGACGTTGTTGGCGTAACCGCGCGTTGCATTATGGGACGTTTTCCATAATGACGTCACACGTAACCTAACGTGTGACGTCACGAGGATCACGACTAAGGAGGAGGAGGAGGAGAAGGGAGGAGGGAAGGAGGGATGAGGAGGGGACGAAAAGGGAAGAGGAGGAGGGAGAAGATGAGATGAGGAGGAGGAGAGGAGGGGGGGGAGGGAAGATGCCAGCTACCCGTTGTGCAGGCAAGTGCTATCGCCATTTATAAATCACAGGGAGGCACGTATGAAAAAGTGGTGTACTCGTTAGCCAAGTGACCATGTACATGGTGTGGGGTTTCCACACTCCCCAACAGAGAACGCCACACCGTTCTCTGTTGTGACCGTTTATTGCCTCTGGGTGGTGCCGCGGGAACTCTGGTCGGCCGATGGTCGCCGGCCCGGGCTGGTGTTGACTTGCCCGTGCCCCATGTCGTCGCCGGATCCAGGATGCCGATGGCTGCCCGCCGTGCCGGATCCAGGATGCCGATGGCTGCCCGCCGTGCCGATGTCGTGGCCTCGCCGGAGCCCCCGAAGGGGAAGCGGCCCGATGTTGTGTCCGGTGCAGGTGGTGGTCGCAAGCCAGAGGAGAGAAGCCCCCGCGCCGGACGCTGTCCCTCCTTATCAGCTAAAGTCGTGCTCGGGAGAGCGCCACCTGGCGTATCACTCCCACCAATCACACGTGCGGTGGGTGGAGAGGATGTCACGGAGATGTTGCCGGAGGAGAGGGGAAAAGGGGAGGTGCGCCCCTGGCGACAGGAACGATGGGGACTGCCAGGTTCCCACACTACCCTCCCTCAAATCTCGAGTCCGAGTACGTGGAGGCCGCACAGTCGCGCACACACACACACAGCACTGAAGAGTCCCAGCGCACTCCACGTAGCGAAGTCCCAGAACACGCAAACACTTAAAATTACCAACACTACGAAACGCTTACTAAACAACTCAATCTCCTATCGCGACACAATAATATAAAACCGTAAACAAACGCGGATGCAGTGCACTTCCCGACACTAAAAAAACAACAAAGCCGAAACGTTTTAGGAAAAGCTAATTCAGGACGGAGTATCTTTTAACTGAACTGAACAAAGAACTGCGAACTTGCGCACTAGAAAGCGTACCCACTATCACCGAACCAAATCCCGGCACCGCATGACTAAGGAGTCTTCTTGCAAGCACCGAGACGGGTCCGGCTCAAGCAAGCAAGCAGTCCAGAACGCTCTGACGCAGCACTGAAGATGGCAAGACAAAGGGGTCGAAAAGCAGCGAGCTCAAAACGGATTATCTCTCTTGGAACTAACCTGAACAAAAGACTACGAACTCGCGGATTAGAATGCGTACGCGCTATCGCCAAACCAATCCCCGCACCGCATAACTGAAAAGTCTTACTGCAAGCGCTGGGACCGGTCCGAGTCAAGCGAGAAAGCAAACCAAAACGCTCCAACATGCCGAGCTATTCCGAATCTACAACAGAAAACTTATTCGCGCAAGATTACATCCGGTGGTGGGGACGAGCTCCAGAACCCTGTTTTTCTGCACCGAAAAACTCCGAAGCGGTATCTACAGTTTTCCCACTGTGTTCCAACACGCGCTTGCAACTCCACACCGAGGCGCTCATCACTGCAGCGAAAACCGTTAGTACTCTAAACCTGCCCGGTCTCGCACATCTCCGAAGCTAACCTCCCGCTCGCCAGACGGCTAGTACTTTAAACCTGCCGGTCTGACCCAAAATGAAACAATAACCTCTCGTCCCATCACCGAACAACCGATAAAACGAAGGTCTTGGTGTCACTCCTCCGCCTGAGTCACGCGAGTCCGAGAGAGATACCGACGTAGGCGGCATCTAAGCACATAAAACAGGTGATTCCGAGCAACATAACTTGCGGAAGTCTTAGAGTCACTCGGTCACCATCACACCGAAATTGCGAACTAAAACGAAACGATTCCCGTGCGTCTCGGACTGCGCAGCGCCACCACGTACCACGAACAAACGAAGGTCGTTCGCGGAAGCTAAAACGGGCTGCATAAGTGCGTCGGAATCAGCAGAAACTAATCTATCCCGAAGAATACCCTCGCGCCAACTGCAATACCAGCAGCATACAGCGCCGGCGGGGCGCGGCCCGACTCCCGGAGTCCGTCATAGCAATACCAGCTACTTTGCGACGTTAACGGCCGGCGCCCCGCCCGACTCCTTGGAGCCAAAGAAACGCGTATATTTACAAACCCAGACCGAACTGCTGATCCTTCGCTACTCTTGTTGCTAACCATAGATTCCCGCCGGACACAAGGTGCCCGCTCGGTCTCGAAATCGCCTTCGGAAGTAATAAAATCTGTACTACGCCTAAGACGAAGTTGGTGGCGCGTAAAGAACCAATTTAACGGAAAAAGGTTCGCCTCAAGCCTGGAGAACATTTTATGTGGGGTTACGCAATGGAAACAATCACGTAATCTGCCTTTCTCTCCTAACCATTCGCCGCGAATACTATCTGTATTCTATAAAACCTGATAACCATTCCCTTTCCTAAATAAAGATAGCGCCTCAACAGTACCTTAACTACCCTGGAAAACCCGCGACACGACAAAGGAGCGATTCAAACAAAGACCTAGGCCTAACTCTAAGAACAATGAAAAGGAGCGCATGGTCACGACCAAATAACCAAAATACTAAAAGCGACGCGGAGGAAAAGGCCGCAACCCTCAGAAGCTTAGCGTAAAAAGCAAGACAATACAAGATCAGAACGCGACGGAGAAACTGACCCCAGCGCGAAAAACGTTCACCCACGTGGTGCGAACGGAAAATACAAAAACGGAACACAAGTCCAACTCACAACAAAATGTAATACTAAAATAGTCATTGAAACGCGTAAAGACAACTGACGATACTAAGCCAACTAACGCGGCCGGAGAGTCGTCGAAGGTGCGAACTCACACGGTCTTCCTTCTTCGTGGGCGACGCAAACAAAGGGGCTCCGGGATGGCCTGGGCGGGTGGCGTCCATCTTGGGGGAACCGGCGGCGGGATCTTGGGCATGCCTGGGGAGAGCTTCCCGCGGCGACGGCGTCTTCCGGGCGCCAGAGCAACGGTCACCAGAGCAGCGTGGAATTGCGGGCGATTCGCCCAGGAACGAGCAGGCCCCACGTTGGTGCGCCATTTTGTGGGGTTTCCCATTCCCTAGCTCGTCCCCGAGCGAACAACGCCACACCGTTCTCTGTTGTGACCGTTTATTGCCTCTGGGTGGTGCCGCGGGAACTCTGGTCGGCCGATGGTCGCCGGCCCGGGCTGGTGTTGACTTGCCCGTGCCCCATGTCGTCGCCGGATCCAGGATGCCGATGGCTGCCCGCCGTGCCGATGTCGTGGCCTCGCCGGAGCCCCCGAAGGGGAAGCGGCCCGATGTTGTGTCCGGTGCAGGTGGTGGTCGCAAGCCAGAGGAGAGAAGTCCCCCGCGCCGGACGCTGTCCCTCCTTATCAGCTAAAGTCGTGCTCGGGAGAGCGCCACCTGGCGTATCACTCCCACCAATCACACGTGCGGTGGGTGGAGAGGATGTCACGGAGATGTTGCCGGAGGAGAGGGGAAAAGGGGAGGTGCGCCCCTGGCGACAGGAACGATGGGGACTGCCAGGTTCCCACAATGGGTACGGGTCTGTGCTGTACCTATCGATCTCTTTGGCACGTCAGAGGGAATTGGAACATTGTCTGCCGCCAAGATCGACAACGGCTTGCTCGTGGTAGCTCTGTATCTCTCGCCTATAACACTCATTAAATATTTCGTGCAAGACAAAGACTTCATACCACTCATGCATGAAAACATACTATTGGCCCCGAGGGACGTGCACTCGCTGTTCTGCTATGCCATCTCGGGGAGCACGCTCAAGACTAATGCTGAGGAAATAGAAGCAGTCCTAAAGTAGTGATTTGAGCTAGTTGGTACTTCAACATGATATAACAGCGCACTTGAACACGAAGGAAGAGAAAAGGACAGTTAGAACAAAAGAGCGCTGACTCCCAAATGATTTATTTTGAAAGAAGAGAAAAACGAAGCCATAGAAATGGGCCCCACGTGATAGTTATTAGGAAAAGGAAAAAAATGAAAGCCGTTTACAACTCTCTGTAACGCCGAATTAGAGCGCAGCTCTAGAGGAGAAGGGAAGGCACGTGGCCTGGGGGTCATGTGACCTCGAGCGGTCGGGGGCGGAGAAAATTTTCCGCTAAATTTAGCGGGGAAAAATTTCCGCCAGATTTAGCGGGAAAAATTTTCCGCTAAACTTAGCGCGGAAAAATTTTCCGCTGGATTTAGCGGGGAAAATCTTCCGCTAAATTTAGCGGGGAAAATTTTCCGCTAAATTTAGCGGGGAAATTTTTCCGCTAAGTTTAGTGGGGAAATTTACCCATCATGCACCGCGCGGTTACGCCGACGGCGACTGCGACGCCGACAGCGAGGGCGACGGCGACGCCGACGCCGACGCCGCTCAAGCCGGAAACGGGCGCCTAAGAGCTGCGCTCTAAAAGGAAAAAGAAAAAAGACGTTTACAACACCCTGTAACCCCGAATTAGAGCGCAGCTCTTGAGGAGGAGGAGGGATGGGTGCTGAGGGGAGGGTATACGATTGCTCCCTTCTGTTCACTTCCTTATCCTCCCTTCTCCTCCTCCCCCTCCTCCTCCTCCTCCTCCTCCTTCCCTCCTTCCTTCTCCTTATCCTCGTCCTCCTCCTCCCCGCGCATTGCATCATGAGAAATGCCTCATAATGCACCGCGCGGGACCCTCGTGACGTCACACGTGACATCAAGAGGGTTCCGCGCGGTGCGTTATGGGGCATTTCCCATAATCCACCACGCGGTTACGCCGACGGCGACGGCGACGCCGACGCGGCTCAAGCCGGAAGTGTGCGCCTAAGAGCTGCGCTCTAAAGAAAGAAAAGTATAAACAGAGTGTATTATTTTGAGCTAAAAAGGAAAAGGAAGAAACCATAATGCATACCCATGAAAAAAAAAAGAAAAAAAAAATGAAAGCCGTTTACAACTCCCTGTAACGCTGAATTGGAGCGCAACTCTTGAGGAGGAGGGGGAAGGGTACTGAGGGGAGGGTATACCCCTCCTCCTTTCACGGGGGTCATGTGACCTCGGGGGGGGGGGTCACGTGACCTTGCGGTTACGCCGACGCGGACGGCGACGCCGACGCCGCTCAAGCCGGAAACGGGCGCCTAAGAGCTGTGCTCTAAAAAATAAAAAATAAAGAATAGGACGAACAGAAAAGACCGAATACGGCACTTTTTCACTCCCGGCGGGCCAAATTGACACGCCGGAGGCGTTGGATAAGAATGACACCTCCTTGGCACTCAACGACAGACGAGGATGGCTCACGCATTGCTGTCCTACTTTTTCTTTAATTTGATAAGCCTCGAATATCTCTCGTGTAGTCCGATCTTCAAATCTCCCGAGTATAGTTGTGTCACTACAAGTCGGTGTGCACTGGCAGGAGAGACAGTGTTTGGGCAGGTGCCTTCCCACCGTGGCGTGAAAGGAAGAAAAATATCCTCTAAAGCCGGTCGTTGGGGCATCTTTGAGTATGCTCTATGTAACAACCACCACACGTTAGGTGGATCTTGTAAACTTGTAATCTTCCATCTTAACTTTTCCCCTCATTTAATAGGTACTATAAAGATACCTTGATGTATTCAAATATTTTTAGGAATTTCAAATAATAAAAAGTCAAACTCGTCGTTTAGGTCGATTTTCGGTCAACTTGACAAATCCTTACTTTGTATGTATGTAAAGTAAATATTCTTTCTTTGGCTATGTAAAAAGCCCAAAGCAAGCCCATTATATATATAATAATAATACCATTATGAACTGTTGACTAGCTGCTCTGCCACCTTCACGTAAACATTGTGAGAAATAACAAATGCCAAAAGTTTGAAAACGATTTTCTCAAAAACCCCTATTTCCTAAAATATTATTTTTTAACTTCTTTTAGATATAGAAGTCGACTATAAGAAAAAGACAATCTAAAAACGTAATGTTTTGGTTGTATATCCTTTATTTGACCCGCAATCGTGTGAAATCTGTGCTCACTTGATTAAAATACTGCAACCTTACCGGCATTGTGCGCCTCTACGATTTCAAAAATATATGTTTATTTTTGTTTACGTTTTCGGAAAAGGAACATACAGTAGACAGACGAGCTGCGAGCCACTTGACGCCGCAGAGTTCTTTGGAAAAGGGATTTACGGAGTCGCATCCTGCTGCGTACATCCAGTCCTCTCTGAAGTACGCCACCAGAAAGGGCCTGGACTGAGGCCCAGTGTTACCAACTGTAGGGTAATTAGCCTACTTGTAGGGGATTTTAGGCATTTTTGGTACATTGTAGGGTTGTAGGGCCGTCCGGTCATTTCCCCGCCAAAAGTAGGGTATTTTCAGACATTGCGTCTTCAACGGCGAGCATAATACAAAAAGAAACAGTAGAAAAAAAAGCTGCCGCGCAAGCTTTGCGTAGCTTTACAACCCGTGTGCTGCCACACCACGATATCATACAAAACGAAAGTATCCAAGTTGCAAGACGTGCTAACAGAAAGCACCACACACCAAGTTAAAGGGTATTGGAGAGCTGGAGCAAGTGGAAGAGGTGGGAGGAGGTAGATTTACGCATAGGGAGTTTGGAGCCAGAAAAGGTATCTTCCCAGTGAAAATGTTCCCGCCAATTTTTCTCTGGTGACTCTGGTTCATCCGGCGGTCCCTGTTACACCTGCGAAACACGTGGCACCGCGGGCGGAACCACCCCGAACCCACCCGAACCGGCAGCCGCCTGTTCAACTGGGCTTTTCTACGCGCTGGCGTAAGGTGCGCTTGCTGCAAATAACCATAGCTGGAACTACCACTCGTCCTGGGCGCTCTTTTGTTATGGCGCGTTCCAATTAACTCTCCTTACCACGCCCATAGAGCGTCGATTACGGATGATCGACGAGTACGGAGACCGATTTGAAAGCTCCCGCGGAGCTTCCCGGCACGTTGTGCAGTCGGTAGGCAGTTTGAAGACTGCCTACCGACTGCACAAGTATTTGGGACTCGAGGCGTTCACTTGAGCGAACGACGTTTTAGCGAACGAAATCGAAACCATGACGTTTCATTGGATGACACTTTAGCGAATACGAAAGAGCCGCCGGTTTCCTATCCTCCCCTGATGTACTGGCCTAGTTTGGCGAAATAGTACCTTAGTTTGACGAATCCCTAGGCGGTACACCCATAGAAGCTAATATACCGTTCGGATTAGCATCCTTTTGTTATGAGCCGCCTTGTCTGTCGCCGCGAGTGCTGGTCCCACGTAGCCCAGATTTTAATCTGACGACGAATCTGCTAAACATGTTGGTTGAAGACGTCTGTGCGCTCGCGCACATGCAAGCATGGTGTTCTAGAATAACACAGGTATGCGCGTGCATGCATGCCCTGTCGCTTTGTACTCTATTGATATTACCCTGTATCATCATAATCCATGCAACAGTATTATTTGAACAAAAATTTGACTCGTAGGGTAAAATGTAGGGTAATAAGAAACATTCGTAGGGTAATGTAGGGTTTTCTGGACGCTGGCGTGGGGTATTTTCGAAAAATAGGTTGGCAGCACTGCAGTGAGGCCCCCTGCTCATATTCTTCGGGCCTAAGAAAGTTTCATCACTCTCCCTCCCGCCGCGCGAACTGTTTCCAAACGGCTAGCGTGCGCACTTTGACCCGTACGTCAGTTTGCGGTCTGTTCGAATACAGTTCTAATACGCGGCTTTGATTCGTCGATCCGCTACACGAGACATATTTCAGGTTCGACAACCAGTTCTGCAAACAACGGAGTCGAAAAACCAGTGGATTCGTCATCGAAGTCTGCCCAGCGTTTGTCAACACTGCTCCTTCCGTGGAAACGATAAATTCGCGCCAGTTCGTGGCACCTTGGTTAAAGGGAGAGCATCTTCAGTACCCCGAGAACTCCTTTCTTCTGTACTTTGCAAACGTGCTCTATTCGTCGGGTGTCCTTGTCGCGCTTCGCTGGGTAATCGAGACTTATGGTGAATTCAGTTGGTAGATCTGGCGCGCTCAGAACCCGCTCCTTTAGGAGCGCGCATCCTCACCTCGCGGATTCGGATCAGGTTGGCCATCTTCAGCTCGCAGATTTGCGGCAGCGCGAGCTCTGTCGGGCGCATCAAACAGCGGCGAAAATTGCCCCGCTGAATTCGGGGAGCTTTGCGGAAGTCGGCTGGTCGGCTGGTGCTCGGCTGGCTCGGCTGCAGCGCCCTACGTCACTTCCTGTATCGGCGCTGCGCGATACGCGACAGGCCCTCGAGTAGATCGCGCTGTTCCGCGAAATGGCGTCAGTGGCGGGACCGGCGGGATGGAATCACGTGATTTTTTTAAGCATAGTGGCCTAGTCATAAAGAAAAGTCGGCCCGGAAGGGCGCCGGTTGGCGGTATACTATAAAATTCTACCTCGTTCGGTGGGATTTGCGAGTTACGTAGCCGTCGAAACTGCAGGGCGGAATTAAGACGGCGAGTTGCTAGTTGGTCCTGTCTGCATCTATTCTTGTATCCCTGTTGTTTTGGCGTTAAGACGGACGGAGCCGACCGAGGAGCGACGCGCGGCGATGCCCGAGATCGTCGAGATGCGGAGTCTGCGAACCACCGAAGCGTGCAATCCGCGTGATAACGCCGAGCCCCGCTTGAGCAACAGTTCTGACGACGGAGAACGACATCGAAGGTGTAGACTCTATCGAAGAGTCACCTTGCAAAGTGTTTTGCGATCGCGGCGGTCGCGCTTGATTTCGTCGACGAATCGTCTACTGGAGTTTCCTAACCGCGATGGGATTGTGTAGTGTAAGAAATTGCAGTAATCGGTCCGAGCAGTCGAAGAAGTCGCCCACTGGTGTTTCGTTTCATCTGTGAGTGCGTACACCCTTTGCTGATGAAACTTCAAAATTAATATATATCGCTTCCGAATAGGCTCCCAGTTTCCCGAGACGTCGTGTGTCGCAACCAATGGGTTGAGGCACTGAACAGGGAAGCGGTTGGACCCCCTCAATGAATAGCGTGATGTGCTCGGCGCACTTCCAGTCCGAGGATTTCGGGCGGAGCCTCACTGATTACCGTGTCTTTTGTCAACCTTGTAATTATTTTGTCCGTCTGAAAGGGGCACCGTAACTATTTGATAAGTCAATGTTGTGTTGCAAATCAAGCTATGCTGTAAATAAGTGTTGCGTATATTGTTTTAACTTTCGAAGTGGTTTTAATGTAAATAAAAGGTGAATTAAAACACTACGAAACAAGGGGATCTAGGATTTACTCGCGGCGACAAAATGAAGCTGCCTGAACAAGGTAAGTTGATATCCCATAAGCACAGCAGGAGGGGTATAGAGTTATGATTCGTTTTTATTTCTATGTTGGATCTTCCAAATTTCCGGGCGGACGCCTCGCATCGCTAAATCATTTCTCGTTGCCGAAGACATCGCAATGACAACATCTGCTGCTCTCGTGCGCTTTCGCAAAGAAAAGTTCTTCCTTTTTTTTTTGCAATCAACTCGCGGAAGAGAAAACTAAAGCACACGGAAGGACCGCTGCCCAGGGCCGGCTTGCTAGGATGCAGCGTCTCAGCTGAGACGGACTTAAGAAAGCACTGTCAAGGTTGGAGCGCGTGAGACGCGATTAAGATTGAGCGCTACCTTTGACAGCGCTTTCTTGAGACAGTCGATCTCTGCTGAGACGCTGCTTCGAGCGAGCCGCTCGGCTTACATTGCGAAGCCCCCTAGAGATTTACCAACGACGTAGGTGCACCGCAAAGAAGTGCTTTAGTTCTGAAATTCCACATTTCAAGCTCTATCCGTAGTGGTCGAGAAATACAAGGCAAAAGAACGACAAACAGATGCTACAAATCCGACACCCACTGCCTCCGCGCTCACTGCCTACTCCGTAAATACAAGGCAAAAGAACGACAAGCAGACAGACACCCACCGCCTCCGCGCTCACTGCCTACTCCGTAAAGACAAGGCAAACGAACGACAAGCAGACGCTACAAGCCCGACACCCACCGCTTCCGCGCTCACACCCTATTCTGTAAATACAAGGCAAAAGAAAGACACGCAGACGCTACAAATCCGACACCCACCGCCTCCGCGCTAACTGCCTACTCCGTAAATTGAACGTACTACGGCTCACCATAATAGCGCCTCTACTAGAACCTACCAGAAAAAGTCAGGTGCCGGGACCGACTCGTCCCGAGATGCATGCCGTTTCCGGAAAAAATGAGAGGAGGCAGGGGGGGGGGGGGGAGGCGGCTTCAGAAGAAGGTCTGCATTGCGGAGGCTAGGCTCGTGACCTCATGCGACGCCCCTGGGCTGGACCGAACGTGCGTACGTCGGTGCTCCTCCTGCGTGAAAGCTAGTGATGGGACGAATCACCGGTAATTCGGATTCGGACAGATTCGGAAATTTCTGAACTTCCCGCGACGAATATTCGGCAGATTCGGAGATTCCTGAGTCGCTGCTTGCAGACGGCCGCGTGAACCTTGTCGTAAGCCTCGCGAAAGCGGTCAGTTGTGTTTCTTTAGGTACTGTTACTGCATATAGCCAGATTTCGTTTTGTTTAATTCAACGTATGGTATGTACTATCATTCTAAACCCTGGCACGCGCCCAGGTCCAGCTGAGCTTATCGGTATGGTTGACGTAGGCCTAACCAATGCAGGGTCTCGGTTTCCGTATGGTTTCGCGGTGATCGGTAAAATGTAGCGAAATGCTATGTATTATACATAATGCGGAATAACGCACAAGAGTTGCGTATGTCAGTACCAGTAAGGCGTGAGAGCGAGATGGATGTTGCTCGTCACAACTTCGACCGCGTATACTGGTACCGGTGGCGGAGAAAAACGTCGCACTGTCGTTTCTCCGTTCTTGGCAGCAAGTTTTGTATACGTGAAGTTTCTTTGAGGAAAAAGAAACACAACACAGGGGTGTCCAACGCAACTTTATTGTTCGGAAACAAACACTAACTAAATCGGATATCATTAACCAGAAAGGTAAAAATGCAGTACAAGAGATTGTAACAGTACGGCGCAAGGAGTTTCAGATTGTTTCCCGTGTTCCGATAACGATACCTCAGAGGACACACGTTGGAGATAATATAAGCGAACATGCTCACTTGTGTGGTGTGTGCCACTATGTCCGTAATTATGGGCACGAAATGTGCCTGTACCGAAAAGCACAAATGGCATCGATCTCTTGCGGCGATGCAAACATGTGCTTGTATTTCCACGTGCACCAATATGTCTGTTTTGGGCGTAATCCGCAACCGAAACCAATTTTTCCGCGATACCGTTTTTGACAAACATCTAAAATAATATAAACAAAGCGGAACATTTTATTTGTTACTATGATATTACATTACAATATTATTTTGCGCACTTTGTAGAATTTAGTGAATTTAATATCACGAAAAGTTAAAACACTCCTCAACGTGGTCTGGCAACCATGGCACCACTCTGAATCTCTGCGAACTTTTCCGAATCGCTTGAGATTCGGCTACTCTTTCGAATCTTTCCGAATCTTCAGATTCGGCTCCGAATCTCGTTTCGGATAAAGATTCGTCCCATCACTAACTGCAAATTGTTCTTCTGGTTTTTCATATACATTCGCGTGGACGACAATCGCCGCCTTGAGGAACCGGAGGAAACTAAACACGCACGACGGGACCGCCACTCGTCGGAAAGTAGACACGCGCGATGAGACCGCCACCCCGGGAAAGCGGAAAGAATCTAGGCACGCAAGCGCTTGGAACGACTACAGAGAGATGGCGCTGCGAGTTTTTGTTGATGCACATGAAAAGTAAAAAGAAACCTTCCCAGGAACAACTTCAATGTAAAAGAAAAAAAATTAGCGCGAATTGTTTTGAATTGGTTACCGTTATATTTTTCCCCTTTAATTTCCGGTTCTGTTCTAGGATGGCGGCGAATATTTCGGTTCAGTTCTGTTCGGCTAAACTGACGGTTTGGTTCCGGTTTACGGTTCGGTCCGGTTATGGTTCAACACTCTGCAGATGACAACCAAACTACCAGCAGTGAAGCCTGACTTTGGCACTTGTTTGGCGAATTAGGGCCAAGATACCCAGAATCTTGCCAGAGTAAGTCAAATTTCTCTCTACCTTGGGCTCTTGAGGCTTTTTAGGGCAAGATTACACAGACAAAATCCATACTTGGTCCAAAAACTGTTTTACCTGTATATGCTTTAAGTATCCGTAGTAATATTCAGGAATTATCCGTAAATACGATATAATTTTTGTTGCCGATGTTTCTAGCAATAGCATTGGAACCAGTTACGGAAAATTAAATGAAGACAGTATATTTTCTAAAGACTGGCCTACACACGCAAGATTGCCCGACCCAAGACCAAACCACGCCTGACGAGCATTCACTTGTACCCGAAACTATTACGGTCTGTATTTGTCTTCTTGATGACATCGTACCCAGCAGCGATAACACCAAGTTTCGTCAACGTACAAACCAATAATTTCGTCTGGAATGTCAAAGAGCACCTAAGCGTACTCTTAAATAAATTAATAAATAAAAATTAAATAGTTGAGGTTATACTATATTGGCGGCAATGATAATGCAATTAATGCAAAAGGAGCAAGCAAGCTGGAAAAGAATGCCGATAGTAATCTCTGGGAAGGAGAACAAGAGGGACAAAGGAAAACACAAACCTCTAAACACAGCTGTAGGTGACTGATGCGCTCTACTGACGTCTAACTCCTGGTTATCTCAGTTGCTAGAGCGCCCCGCTGGAAATAAAGATGTCCCTGGTTCGATATTAGGACAAGGCGAATATTTTCCGGTCGTGCACCAGTCACCTATATGTGTTTGGAGATATTTTTTGTTTGTTCTTTGTCCCCTTGTTCCCCGTTTTCCGCGAATTATA
>JAZHYW010050497.1:0-58166 GCA_037355805.1 Ixodes ricinus | reverse complement strand
TATCCCCGGTTCCACCGTCACTTTTAACAACTCATTTCTTCCACGGGCCATTAGTGAATGGAACGATCTGCCGGACAACCTAGTTAACATCAGTGTCCCACATCTTTCTACAAATGCAGTGCCATCAAAAATAAATATACAACTAAGACTATTTTGTGTGATAACTCAATTAATGCAAAAATGAAAGCGAGCTGGGCAAGAATGACAATAATGATGTCTGAAGAAGGAGAACAAAGCGGGCAAAGAACAAGCACAAATCTTCAAACACAGCTAGGTGACAGGTGCACGACCGAAAAAATCCGCTTACCAGGATTAGACGTCAGAAGAGCAAACGGGTTTTATCAGCTGGCACCAGCCTAACAGCAACAGGGATGAACGGCCAGAATTTTAAGGTAATGGTGATAATGCAATTTATGCAATAGAGCAAGCGAGCTGGACACGAATGACAATATTAATCCTTGGAGAAAGGGAGCTGAAGGGGGACAAAGGACAACCGCAAATCTCCAAACGTTTGGTCTACTGACGTCTAATACTGGTTAGCTCAGTTGGTAGAGCGCTCCACCGGAAATGGAGAGGTCCCTGGTTCGATATCAGGACCAGGCGGATATTCTACGTCACGCGCCAGTCACCTAGCTGTGTTCGGAGATTTGCGTTTGTCCTTGTTCCCCTTCTCCATTGATTATTATTGTCATTCGTGACCAGCCCGCTTGTACCATTACTTTGATTGCATTATCACCATAACATTAAAATGCAGGCCATTCACCCCTGTTGGTAGCCCCCCCCCCTTCTCAATGTGCACCTAGCTTGATCATATTATTTGACACTCGGTAAGTGAAAATAGTCAGTGGCACAAAAATATGTATATCGACTGAAAAGTAGAAAAGTTGTGGAGGCTGGTGAAGATCAACTGTCAGGGGAGGGTAGAACATCCAAAGGATAGACTCTCTGGGTACGGTGTACACTTGGCTATTTGCTTTATCTTTATAATTTTAAGTTTTGCTCCTGTGCATGAGTGGTGTTTATCAAAACCTTAATTATCAATCCTAATAAAACCGAGGAGTAATCTATGTATAGAACACGGCGACCGATTCCTGATGACTATGTTCTCGGTACCACTCCTGCTTTACGCGACGCCCACAGTTCGTGACCATGGTGTTTATTTTAATAATCATCTCTCTTTTCATATTCATGCATCGCAAATTGTTAGCTCTGCTTTAAAATTCTTGGATATGATTTCTCGTTTGACGAACGAGTTTACAAATTCCTTGTGTATAATTAGTCTTTTTTAGTAGCGCCATTCGTTCCACGATTCAGTTCGCCAGTGTTGTTTGGAACTATCTTTGACGACAATAGAAAAACAAGTTGATTTTGCCTTACAGACGTTTGATATCTTAGAAGTTCATAATTATAATGCCCTGTAATTGGAACTATATGAAGGTTTTTGAAAAGTTGTAATGTGTGAGCGTTGAACTCCGCATTGCAAAAAATTCTAAGTATTCTCTTCTGGAGAAGATGCAAGTGATGCATATTTGTAACCGTTGTGCTACCCCAAACAAGGAAGCAGTAATTATAGCAAGAGTAAAAGATGGAGTTATAAATAAGAATTAAGACCGAAAGGGGTAATATATGACAGGATTTATAAATAATGCCTACAACTTTAGAAAGTCTGCCAGCTATGCATTGTACTTCGGCGTCCCAGCTCATGTACTCATAAAATATCACACCAAGAACCTCCACATTTTGTACAAATTCAATATATCGTCCTTGAAGAGAGAGTTCTTGAGTAGATGAAAACAATGTATTTTGGATCGAAAAAGTATTGCTTTCGTCTTATCTGTATTAATTACTAAAGAGTTTGAGATTGTCCCGTCGCTTATCTTCTGCAAAACGCTATTTGGCGCATATAAAACCTGGTGGACAACTTTCCCCGAAAGGAATAAACTGGTATCGTCTGCGTCAATTATAAAATTTGCACTGCCGTCTATATTTACTATATCATTGATGTATAAGTTAAACAGAAGGGGTCCAAGGATGCTCCCCTGTGGCACCCCTGATGTCAGTTTTCTTAAGCTAGAGCGCTGACTATTGATCACGACACACTGATGCCGATATTTTAAAAAAACTCTCGATCATCGTTGAGGCTACTCCTCGCACCCCGTATGCATTTAATTTTTGAAGCAGAGTTTTATGATTTAGGTGGTCGAAAGCCTTTTAAAAATCAATGAAGACCCCCAAGGTAATCAAATTTGTTTCGATGTTGTTTAAAATTAGTTTCTTCTGTTTTAATAGCGCGAGTTTCGTCGAATGCCCCTTCCTAAAACCAAACTGGGAAGATGTTAGAATAGAGTGTTTTTGGCAGAAGGTGTATAATCTGGCATGTATTATTTTCTCTAGCCCCTTTGAAAACACTGGAGCACAGAAACAGGTCTATAATTTAATAGGTGGTTTTTATCCCCAGACTTGAAAATAACCGTAACCTTTGCGACTCGCATTGTTTTAGGAAAATGGCCATTTCGAAGGGCCAAATTAAAAATATATGTTAAAAGAGGAGCAATTGATTTAATTACATGTTTCAGAGGTTTGATTTGAACACCATCTATGTCAGTACTTTTCTATTTCCAAGGTTCATAAAAACTGATGCCACTTCCTCCACGTCGGTGGGGGCAAGAAAAAGTGTGTCAGAGACACCTTTCACAAATGGAAATTCATAGGCAGCGTTACCATTCTTTACAATGTTTAATAAATAGTCATTAAATATTTCAGCTAACGCCAAACCACCTCTCGTCTCCCCCTCGATGTTAAGCTTGATGGCTCTAGATTTGAAATGGCCACGCCGCAGAAATGAGTTTAGCTTCTTCCATATAATATCTATTCGTCGCTCATTTCCAAGCTCAGCATAAAAATACGTACGCTTAGCCTTACGTAAAGCACTTGTCACAGCATTACGCTGCTTTTTAAATAACGCCAGCACACCTGGCTTTCTGGATTTAATGAATTTGTTGTAGAGAGCGTCTTTTTTACTCATCATTTTGATTATCTCCTATGTCACCCAAGGCTTCCAAGCCCTCCTGTGGGCAAGTTGTTTTTTTGTACGGGAAACTCTTTTCATATATCTTTGTAAAACTCCCAATAAAGTAATCATATGCCTCGTCAGCTGAAACACTGGACAACACCATGCTCCAATCAGTACGGCAAATGTCAGCTTCAAATGCATCTAGATTTTCTGCAGTGATATTTCGATAATAAACTGGGCAGTCATCTCCATCCTTCTGTATCCCGACCTTCGAGTCGACAAGCATATAAATTGGTAGGTGGTCACTTATAGTGGTTCCAATGACACCTCCGGACACGTGAGATTCGTCGGCATTTGTTAGAAACAAATCAAGTAATGTTTCTTTCAAAGAAGTTATTCGCGGGGGTTTAGAGATTGGGTTAAAGTATCCGTACGACTGATATAAGGAGAAAAACTCTAGCTGCCTCGGTGATGAAGAGAGCATATCGAGATTTAAGTCTCCATGCACCCAAGAACAAAGTGAGATTATTTTCACCAATGAACACAAACAAATCGTCAATGAACTTTAGGAAACAAGAAATATCACAATTCGGAGGTCGTTATATCACGCAGTACAAGCACTTCGAATGTTTGACCGCTAAAACTTCATAATCGCGTTGCACTCTCGTGAAGTCGCTAATTTCGGTGCAGTTAAGATTAGTTTTTACATATATACAAGCACCGCCTCCTCGCTGTGAAGAGCGGTTTACGGAATACGCTTTGTATAGTTCTAAAATTGGAACATCAGTTTTCGGCGTCAGCCCACGTTTCGAGTCAACATAATTACATAAAAAAGAAATTTGAAACCTTCTAAAAGGGTGCTTAGGTCATCATGCTTATTTCAAATGGATTGTGCGTTTAAATAAAGAAAAAAACTAAGGGGCGCACCTGAGCGGTTCGTATACATTTTCCCCACCTCGTTGGGCAGAAGACAAGCATTAAGCATTGCTGTTGTTATAAGACATAAAACCCAGGTGAAAAAAAAATTGACCCCAGATATAAGGTAATCCCGAAACACCGCTAGCAGGGGCACTTTATGGTTACCCCGTCAACAGGGATGGCCCCGCTCAGGGTGTCTGTAATTACGGCAATTTGGTAAGGTCCATGATCGTAAGGCACGAGT
Source organism: Ixodes ricinus (assembly GCA_037355805.1). Lineage (NCBI taxonomy): Eukaryota > Metazoa > Arthropoda > Arachnida > Ixodida > Ixodidae > Ixodes > Ixodes ricinus. The sequence goes on along the minus strand of JAZHYW010050497.1, from coordinate 53,991 downwards.
AGGGAAGTCAGAGGTCGGTGGCAGAAGAATCCCCCCCCCCCCCCCCTGAGGGAACATTCTGACGGGCGCGTGGAGCGGTCACGGTGTCGGCCAAGGTCGGTGAGGGTGGCGGGTGGGGGTGGGGGCCGTCAAGTTTCCGATTTTTTCTTATACCTCGGTCAGACGGGCACCTAAAAGGACCTTTACGCGAAAGGCCTTTTGGATTTTCAAATGACCTTTACGTACTGCCCTGCCACACAGCGCAAGTAAATGCCATTTAGACGATGTTTACAGCGATTGAAGTCTCGTAGCTCAGTTCAAACGCATAAGTCATGTTCACGCCAAAAAATAATATTTTGGCAATATAAATATATTTTTTTAGTTTTTCTTAAGCAAACAATATGTTAACAAGGACAAAATGACGAGTTCAGTCGAGTGATTACAACAAAGTCCATTTTAAGCCCAAGTAAAGTGGTCTTTTTGGCAATTAGCGGCAACCCTGAGCGTCCCCCTCTCACTCAGTCCTAGTCCTAACGTTGCTCGGAGCTCCTGTTCCTTTCTGTGCTTCTGCTACGCTTTTGCCATGCCCTGTTCGGTTGGGCGTCGTGCTCGTGTTTGAGTTTCATCGCAATCGTTGGATGTCCTCCAGCCGATCCTCCCAAAGTCGTATCAGCGCCCAGGTCACCTCAACGCCCCAATGGAAGCGCGGCGACCCCTTCCTAGTCGTGGACGCTCCTCCGTAGTTCGACATATCGCATCACGCGAGAGTGAGATACAGAAATATATATGTACAAAAAATTTTAAATATACAGGGTACAGTTAGCAATACCCTATTAAAGGATGATAAATTATAAAGTAGAGAAATAAAAGCTAGATAACTATGGTTGTAAGGAAAATCGAGAGGAGGAAAACCGAAGTACCGAAGCGGACGACGCGAGCAAGCGACGACGAGGCCTACTAGATAGCTGGGGCCGTGAGTGCAGAAAACTATTAGTAGAGCGAGGTTTGTACAGAATATACGTGAAACACGCTGTTTTCAATAATAAAAATGCAAACGCATTGATTTTAGATATTGGTACGATCTTTTATTTCTATTCGCTTCTCTAGTGTAGACCGCTGCTGACGAGAGTAGGCCTTTAGCAGCCGTAAAGGAGTTGTGGGAACTCAGGTTCACGAAAAGGACCTTTACGCTAAATGCCATTTGAGTTGACGTGTGGCACTGCCTAAATGACATTTACACTAAAGGTCCTTTGGCGTAAAGGTCATTTTAGGTGCCCGTCTGACAGGTTCTGCCCCTTCTGCCAGCTCTCTTTGTTGTCCTCCCCGTCGACCCCTCCGTGGTCCCTAATCCCGCTTGCGCTGCTAGCGGCGTCGTGCCCTCCAGAGTCGGTCCCTCCATCAACAGGCTTCCCCGTCCTCTGGTGTTCTTCGCCCACGGAGTGGCCGTCTTTCACACTGGAATTCTCCTCCACGGCGCTCGTCGCCAGCGCGCCCAGCACGGCTTAGGGATTCTCGGTCGGAGTTTTCGCGATGTCCATCTTCAACTCCCGTCCGGGGGTCGGATGTTTCTCAGCGAGTACCTGCCTCAACGGACTGGCTTCGATCATCTCCAGCTCATCCATAGTGGCGCCCAGCTCAGCGGTTCCCATGGTCGCAGCCCCAGTCACTAGAGCCATGCTTGCATAGGTGGGCACACACGCCTCGGCATTGTGCCCAAAACAACGGCATCTGGCACACCATGGTGTCGCGCACTGCCTTCGCATATGCCCAACCCGCCCGCAGCGAAGGCAAGTTGGCGGCCGGCCGGGCACAGACACCAAAACGTTCACGCTCAGGATACAGAGCTGAAGTGGGAAGGCACCGACTAACACCCCCTGATGTAGACGCAAACGCACACACCTTGTCGTCGATTCAAATTCTTCGTACCCAGCCTTCCTCCACTTCTCCCTGGTGATGTCCTTCACCTCTCCGAAAGATGCGAAAGCCTTGCTAACTTCCTCCTCGGGGATGAATGGTGGCAGCCAATGCACCCGGATTTCCTTTTCAGTGCTGTTTGAGTCGATGACCACTCACTTTTTTTCTTTGATTGTTAGAGTGCCCTTGCATGATATTTCTTCTTTTGCTTCTGCGCTTTTCAGGGTGAGTAGTCATACATGGTTGTAGCGGAAAGCGCCAATGGCAGCGACACTCTCCTTCCCTCCAGCGTTCCGTAGAACCTCTTCAAAATCATCAATGTGGTAGGGCCTGGCACTCGGATCACAGTGGAGAAATACCGTGTTGGAGACGTGCTCACCTGTTGGCAGAGGCGGCAGTAACATCCTGTAGGATCCCTCGTTGGTCGGTTGAAAGCGGACTTGCCTCAGCTGGCGACGCCGCTCCGTTGGCGTCCATTTTCACGGAGCTCCTCGAACACACGTCCGTCTCCAACGACAGACGTGGAACGTCTGCCGTTGGAGACGTCTCGTAACATAACTGCGGGAGAGATCAAAGTCAGCCTAAGAGCAATACGTGAGACTACATTACTCTATGATTCTCTTATTTAAACACCTACACTTGTCAATTGATTTATCGCATCGGTTATACCCCTTTGCAGCTTCAGCATTTGCTCCTGAACTGCCAGCTGCTGCTGGTGTGTGGCTAGAAGACCTTGCTGTGTGGTCAGCAGTTCCTGTTGCACAGCCAGCTGGTCCCGCTGGGTATACAGCAGGTCCCGCGCCGTATCAGCACCAGACCGGGCCCTGACTGTCCGGTGTGGTGCTGATACTGATCCGGCTGGTGAGCTGCTAACAACACGAAGAACATTATCAATAGCATGCTCACTGCAATCGATGACTTGAGTGTTGCTGTTTTTTTTTTTCTGCCATTTGTGAGTGCTCCTTTTAGAGCAGGTGCCTCCTCTTCTGCTTCAGAAGTCGCACCTTCAGCTTCAGCCGTAGAGTTCTATGTAATGCAGTAAAAACGTTGACACCCACCACAATTAAGCAGCCCTTCAGGTTTTGTCTGGGTATATTTCTGAGCATCCTAGATTTAACACATTTGTTTGGTTTCTATTGATATCAGCAGTGTTTTATGAGTTAACCCAGGACTGAATTTGAGCACCTTCCCCCGCTCCCCCAACAACTCTGGAAATAACCATTCAGCACACTAGCGCTAAATCATTTTGAAGATTCGTGTTCAATAAGTAGAAACACGGCGTTTCATCTAATACCGATCAAGAGAACTTGCAGTACTTGCAGTCACTGCAGGTGAATTTGGGGAAAACTGCGGAGGCGAATTGGAAGCACCCGTTCCTGGAGGCGTTCTCTTTTCCCCGCATCGTCGAGACTTCCCACGAGGGACAATATCCGATCATCCTAGGCAGGGAGGCGCTCGAATGACACCCCTCCGTTCTGCCGAACGGCACACGCCATATCTAGGTCCCGTGCTCTAGCCTGGCCCACGCGAGTATTCCATTATCCTTTACACTCGGTTCGCAATTTGATAGCCGGGACTTGAGCGTTTAGTTCATCAACAATTCCGTCTCATAAAGTATCCTACTCTGCCTTCGTCAGACGACTGTCGGAGTCGGCTCTCGCTAGCACTTGATTTTCCGTCACAAAATCTAGCAGGAGGAAAATCTGACGGACCGACTCGTGGGGTCCCGACATCCGCCTCTTTTCGTTGTGGGCCACGACTGACTGCCCGAGCAACGTAAAGGAGTGCAGATATTGCGACTTATTTTTGTGCATCCTAAGTAAAATTCATTATCGATGCGAAAAAAAATTTAGTGAATAAGGACTTGATTAAATTTATCTGCCCAATACGTTTCGGTTACTTAAAAGTATTGTTTCCTATAACCCTTCACTGCCGAGTTTTGTCACTTCCAGAAATTTTCTATAGGGGCAGTTCAGAAAGAAAATAAATACGATGTAGTTACAACTCAATCGGCATTGTTCGTTGACGTCACCGGAAACATCACGCTGATTGATTCGTTGATAAAAAGTTTTTATTTTGCCTTTGGCTCTTGGCATCAGTGAAGGCATTATTTGTTTGTTCCCGTCCAGCCAGTTGTTACTGAGACATAGGCGGGACCTTTTCCGTCGTTCATGCGGTTGCCGGCCGCATCCTTGGACAGTGTCAGCGTCGCTGCTGATGTCCTTTCACCTGCTTCCTCGGCGGCGTAGCAGCCGGCCGGGGCCGTCTTCTGCGAAGACAAACTCCGCCAGTCGCGACCAGAAGGTCGAGAGGCGCTCCTTGTCGGCCGTACTAAGACGCACCCAGTCGACGAAGGTAGCCGGGCGGTCTTCCCCGGAGGGAACGTGCGGTGTATTGGCGCGCAGGGTTCCGAAGGCGGGACAATCCCGGACGAGGTGCCGCGTGATCGCAGCGCTGTCGCACTCGCAGCACGAGCCAATGACTGGGTCGCCTCCGTAAAACCTTCGTCGTACTACAGGCGACATCGCTGTGTTGCTGGCAAGGCGGCGGACGAGTGTCCGCGCGCCTCGGGGTGGTTCTTGGGAATCGGAGGGACAGACCGACCGCAGAGACTGGTCTGGTGGCTCTCGCTTTTGCGCAAGGGCCGAGGGTTCGACGCCTTCTTCGTTTGGCTATTATTTTGTTTACGTAATATAGCTTTTGAATTGAATAGTGGTCATTCCTATAGTCAGTTACAGGTTGCGAAACGTTTTCGAGGGAAAAGAAAGCTGGAGAGGAGGAAGCAGACGGAACGCTGAGAGAGGAGTGTGTTTCTCCCTCTCCAGTATTCGGTTTGCTTCCTCCTCCCCAGCCCTCCTTTCCCTCGATTTTTTTCTTAACCTGTAAATGACTATATCATAGACGGAAGGGATGGTAGTTGTGGAGGGGATTGTTGCTGTTGTTGATCCCTTTCGATTGGCCTTTGAAGGACGATGATGACATCGGCACCGTCGTCAGAGTAGCTGACGGCGGCGACATCTCCCTCAGTGCGTTCGGCACAGTTTATTATTTCTTCCAATCGCTGCTCGCACCTCGCCGTTGGCCTACTCGTTGCCGGCGATGCCGGAGTGTGCAGGAATCCATGATACCCGCGCAGGTACGCCGAGCGTCTCCGTCACTGTTTGGAATGTTGTGCTTAGCCTTTAAATCGTTCCCTTGCGTGGGTCCGAGGAGGATGAGGTGAAGCACGGCGAGAAACGTCGACATCTCTCGTGTGTCTCTGCTGAGTCGTTGTAGAACGTGACGTGGTGTTGGTCCTAGGGTGGCTTCTGCTTTTGTCGTTGGAGGTTCTCGTCCACCCATGTCGCGGCGTGGGGGATCGCCTCCAAATCGGTCAGCGTAGTGTCGAGTCTGTCGGATGGTTCGAGAAGGGTAGAGCCGACTGCGGTTGTTTTCTCGTGTCGATTCACTGCGCTGCCCTCGCGTGCGTGGTTCGGCAGAAGGCATCCCGCCCCGATAACACCGTTGAAAATTGCGCGAGATGGTTATGCGTAGTTACGAAGATGGAAACAGCGCCAAAAGCACGGAGGACAAAGGACGAGGAACACACAGACCGAGCGCTGACTGACAACTGGTTTATTTCGTGTCGGAGTGTCGATTGCGGCTACGAAAGAAAAGAAGAATGGAATGGTCCGCAGGGACGTTGTGCTGTTGGGGGACGCCTCAGCGACTGCGAACGTGTTGAAGGTCCTGGAAAAAGGCCCCAAGTGCGCCACTGAAGCGGTGGTAAAGCCCCAAGAACTGTTGTCTATGGTTAGCAATGATGCTTCCAAGGTGGGGGAGGTCGACAGTCAGATGCATTTTGGAGGGAGTTGGAGTCCTTGCCCACGGTTCCAGTGCTCACAATAATAGGTCTAATGTGGATAAGGTTGTCTTTTACTGCTTGGAGAAAGGGTTAAAGCTAATGCTTACTGACAAGGAAGGGGGTTTCGCCTTAGTGCCTGAAGGTGTCTTTTCAGAAAAAGCGGGAGTTGCGATTCGTAAGAACTTTAAAGTGGTTGAGAAAGTGAGTTTGAATAAGGTTAAAGAGAGGGCTATCCAGTTGTGTGAAGAAGTGGGTCTTGACAGGCTTTGGGCCTCAGTCCAGAGGGAAAACGGTTTCTACCTCAGTTTGTTTTTTACGGTGAAGTCACAAAAAGAGTCGATGCAATTTAGGGCCATTGTGACACAAAAGGGTGCTTGGCAGATACATTTGGCGCCTTTTTTGAAGAGGCACCTTACATCCCTCGAGCTACAAGACCCTTTTAGGGTGTGTAGTTTGATGAGTGTGGTCGAGTTTTTGACTGCAGAGAACCCCGGCTCATGTGACGCCGTGTCTTTTGACTTTGAAGATCTGTTTTATGCTATTCCGCACCAGGGGCCCTTAGCTGTACGCTTGGCGAAAGCGACGGCGAGAAATCTGGATGCCGCGATTGGCCAACGCCACACTTGACTTTGGCGCCGGCCAATCATAGCCGCCGAATTTCTCGCCGACTTTTCCGGCAAGTGTCAAGATTAGGCCCCAGAACGCCTGTGGTGTTAGCGTTGAAAATTTCCTGGAATTGCTGTGTTTTTATCTTAGGTCTATGTATGCTGGGCATGATGACACACTGCTTTTGCAGAAGCAGGGTGTATGTATCGGGACTAGCGTTGCTCCAGTTCTGAGTGACATATTTCTTTCTATGTGCGATAGAGCTATCGAAGTCGGTCTAGGAAGAGAAGTGATTCGTGTTTTTAGACACGTCGACGATTATCTGGTTTTATTTAGGAACGTATCTGGTGAAAGTAAGGATAAGTGCATCAAAAACATGTTGTGTGCGTTCAAATCCAACTCATGTGGTTTGAATTTTACAATGGAAAATCCAGTAGACTGACGGCTACAGTTTTTAGATATTAATCTTAGCTTTAATGAGGATCATGTGTGCTGACGGTACTGCCCGAGGACAAAAAGGTGTGCTGCCTTATGACTCTAGCCAGTCGAAAGCTTCTAAAGAGAGGGATTGGGAGAGGTTGTATGCAGGCGGCCCTGGTGAGGTCTTGCCCTCACCAGATGCTGGCTAGTTTTGGCAACCAGGTCGACAGGCTCACACAGGGAGGGTACCCTAGGGAGGTCCTTGTCGGTGTGGCGGGGAGCCTGTTGAAAAGTCCTCGACGCCCCAAGTCCCAGTCTAGGAAGAAACCCAACGTGAGACCGGTGGATTCTTCCTTATATACATAAGGTTACGCACAGACTCAAAAGGGTAGCACAGCGACATGGAGTCCCCGTGGTGTTCTCTGCGCCTTCAAAACTGGGACGTCTATGTGCTAAGGATGAGTGGGGTCGTTCGGAAAAACTCGGCTGTGGTAAGAAGCACAAGAAGGAGTTTGTGCCGTGCGCGGTCGGCGTGATGTACAAAATTGAGTTGTCCTGTTGGAGAGTTTACTTTGGCCAATCAGGGACGTGTATCAATGATAGGCTGAGAGAACACGCGCTTTCGATAAGATCTTTACCTTCGGGAAATTTGGCCATTAATTGTGATAGATGTGGGTGCTTCCCTCTTTTGGAAAAGAAGACGATTGTTGCTCGGCACAGTCAGCAGGTGACTCGTGAAATATTCGAGGCCTATTACATTTTGAAGTATAAGGATGAGTGCGTCAGTGCTCCCTCGATTGCGCTCTTTGATAAGGATATCATGTTCTTAGAGAGCTGTGACACGTGCCCTTAGGCGATGGTCCGATGTGTGTTTGTCTGTGTTTTTATGCCGGCAGGTGGTTTCCAGAAATAAACAAGTAATCAGTCAGCGCTCGATCTGTGTGTTCCTCGTTCTTTGTCCTCCATACTTTTGGCACTATTTCCCTCTTCCTAACTACGCCTTGATAATATCCGTTCCGCCATGTCGCTGAACAGTACATCTTTGGATTCTTGCTCGCCACGCATCTTGCGTGGGCTCAGGCGAGTCGCGCTTCCTTCTCTATATGAAGTCGCTCTTGTGGTCTAGGGCGGCCGTCCATGAGCTCGATCGTTGAATGCCAAGGCGGTGACTCCGGCGTCGTCGTCGTCCCCATGTGGTAACCCAGCTCGTCCAATATGGCTCGTCCGGCGTCCGTCTCCCACAGTCATGCGTGTTGCGCAGTCAGACTCTGCTCGGAGAGCTCGAATATCAAATGGACGTCACCGTATGTAATACGTCAGCAATTGGGGTGAACTTCGGGAGCCCCGTCACGATGCGTATCGCTTCATGGTTCAAGCAAATACCGTGTAAGCCAATACTGGCAACTCCCGCGGAGCACGGGCGAAAAGTGATCGCAGCGCCCCTTGCGAGCTCGGAGTCTCCGTTATCAGACGAATTCTCTACAACGCATTGGTTTTGCCTATCTCTGTGCGAGGTGACCAATAAAAAAAAATTGTCATGGGTATTTGCTGCTTTGAATGTTAAAAAATAGGTGCAACCTCATGAGTGAAGGACATTTTCTTCGCGTGGGAAAGATGTTACAGCTTATCGGGTGCAATTTTCGGGCTCTTCTGAAGAAAACACTCTGTCAGAACTTACGCCAGCCAGGCAAAACACGAATGTACCTTCGCCCTGCCTCTTGAGAAAGGGCAAGGTACAAAAATTTCAGAACATAGCTACGTTTGAACTTTACTGTTCTTATCGATCAATTCGTTTTGTTGTTGCAATTCCAATTTCTCATGAATGTAATGCTTAAGACCGCTTCGTCGAATAGGCGAGCTGGCTAATCCCGATCGTCTCCGGATGAAGAAGCAAAAGGCAATTTCGAACCACGTACGTTACTGCGATGTCAGTATGCTCTGGAAGAAGTCGATAGTGCACATTGCAAATCTGACGTCATTACTAAAACTAATAAAAGCGGAGTTACAAAAAAAAAATCACACGTTGGACGGTCGTGCAACTCCTTCCATTTTTCAGATCTTTCTTTTTTATGTTTGAGGCGACGCTACGCCGCCGCGGTCTTTCTTCCTCCTGCGTTTATGTTTTTGTTTGCTTTTTCTTTCTTGTGTTTACTTGACGTTGGAACCATCGCGTACTTTGCTTTGCCTTGTTCAGCTTAGTTTTTACTTTCTTTCCTTCGCTACTTCGCTTACTACCACCTGCTCGTCTGCTACGCTATGTCCGGACATCTGGAGGGCCGTCTGCAATTTTTTTTCCACTGTCGTTTGTGACAACCTCCTATGTTCGCCTTCGATTGAGTTTCTGATGCGAAATCTTCATGTGTACTTTTTGATACTTAATAAATATATTAAACATTCTAAGCTCGTTATACATTTCTATTCGGATTTTATTTGAGTACGCGGTCACGTCTGCTATCGGTCATCGTTGGTTGATCAACCGGCCGCCTTCGGGAATACACCAGCGCATACTTGCAGATGGCAGGCATGCCATGTGCTGCTTACCACTGCAAAAACAAGTTTTTGTGATGTGGTGGAAAATCATTCTTCCGCTTCCCGAAGACCGAACAAACGTGAGTAATAAAGTTACTTCAAATTAAACTGCAAGAGCTATCCAAGTGTGGCTTCAAAATCGCCACTGACGACTCAACAGACGATTATAACAACTCCACAGAGATCGCTGAGAACTTTACGGACGACAGACGAGACGCACTATTGAACACCCAGTCCTACGTAGCCGGGTGGGCAGCCAGTCAGGTCTGTCATCATGCTTGCTATCAAAAACATGGAATACCTAGAAAGGCATTTTGTTGAACAACAAGAAATACTCGACATCAGCCGTGCCTTCGACACACATTTCACTCATGTATTTCACCAAACTAGATGTTCAGCTGAAAACGCACTTGAGGCCGCTGATCGACACTCAAAACAAAGGCACGGTGTGCAAGGATTGCCTGGACATGTACGTCAACGAGTACTGGAACGTACTTTTGAACTGCTTCTCCAAGCGAGTAAACAAAACACCTGCCAAAGTCACTGGGAAAAACAAAAATGCGAAAGCGAAAAAAGGTGACACACTGCTAGCACGAAGCAGATTGCAGCGTGCGATTCTTACTTGCCGGGCAGTGCGATCTGGACTACGTTATTCTCTTCCTCTGTTTTGTTCTTAGTTCCTACCAACGCAGCGAAAGCAAATAAACAAACGTGTAACAAGCAACTAAAAAAATAAGTGAAGCTTTTTTTATATAGTTTTGTTGTGTTGCTTTGGTTTCGTTTGTTGTGGACTCAACACCAACGGCGAGCTCCACCTGCTAACTCTTCAATGCTCTTTCCGACGCCCCGTGCGATCATCGTCGTTGAAGGAGGTCTTTGCTGGGTGATTTGTATCTTCGTATCGTCGGCTAACTTTTTTGTTTCATTCGCCGTTGTTCGCAACTGTTCTTCATTTCTTTTATGTTTGTTTGGAATTCGGACCCCATCTTTTCTGCAAAGTTTGGCAAGTGTTTGCACGGTCATTTTTGTCGATACTTTGTTTTTGTGATGCTGATGAGGCTGGTGGGCTTGCTCTGGTAATTTTAACATGAATGTTGTTTGCGCACATATTAATAATCACCTATTCAGGTAAGAAACTGTGACAACGCAGTTTGTAACGGATCAAGAATAACCTCTTACGACGTAGTTCGTGTAGCTAAACGCCTTTTTTTCGCTTCCCAGATGCGTTTTAAACGCGTGTGATCCCCCTGAGTGGCATTTGAGACTTCTAAATAAACTGCTCTAACTTTGTTTCTGTGCGCGTTGTTATTTGATTGTCGTTGCAGTTGGCATCAATGGATTCCGCTTTGCAAGCGGACTGACCGTAATGAATTATCTCTTTGTGGTGACGAAACGTGGCACGCAAAGCGCGAGGACGTCGCGGAGCCTATACTTTTCCATTGCGTCGTCAGCTTCAGTAGACTCCGAGTCCGCTAGAGGCGCCACTGTCACGTTCTCCGCAGCTGCCATAGGTTTTCGGAAGAGTTTCTAGTATTGGCGAAGCTATATCGTGTTTGGTTCAAGGTCTCAATCCAAATCAAGTCAATTCAAAGTCAAAAGTCCTTATTTCCCTCCGCTTGGAGAGGGAGGCAGAGAAAAATCAGCAGAACCCATCCTTTGGGAATGATTATCTACGTTAATGCGAACAGCATCAAACGGTTCGGAGTTATGCGCGTTCGTCAGGTGGCCAGCACACTCTAAATACGCCAGCCCACTCTTGAGGCGATTCTAAATTTGTTGACACTTTCACAGCCCTGCGCACGATCTCCGCAGCCCAGCACGTGCGTTTGTGTCACTTAGGAAGGCGAGCAAAGCACGCGCCATACGACACAAACACTCAAAATGGTACCGACCAGACTTTCTGGCGTCTCAGCTAGTCTCAACCAACGGTACTCTAAACGGTTGTTTATACTCTGTATCATAGGACGCGCTTACAGCGCTGTCACAGCTACCGGTGCGCGCGCGTTCCATGCACGAGGGCTCATTCCGCTCTCGTGAGGCTGAGCTGAGAGGTCTCCTGAGCGCGGGAGAGGGGTGAGCTAGCCCTCGTGCATGGAACGCGTGCGCACCGGTAGCTGTGACATGCGCTGCAAAGCGCGTCCTATGGTAAAGATATAAACAAATGTTTAGAGTGCGGTGAACTGAAACTGCCTTCATAGCTCTGTGGTTAGCGCGTCTGCCTGCTGATCAAAGGGTCAACGGTTCGAATCCCAGCCGGCGCCGGTCTTTTTTATTTATTTATCGACCCGCGGCGTAGAGGTTAGATAGCCAGATAGATAGATAGATAGATAGATAGATACCTAGACGAAAAGTGCGTGAAGTATCCAAAGAATGCTATTCGCATTAAAAAGCAACTCAGTGTTGCTTGACGAGCCTCTGCCCCCTACAGCAGCAGAAAAAAAAAATGTATACACGCACACACACTCATACAAATTCACAATCTCTACACCAAATAAAAGAAAATAAGTGAGCTAAATCGTACAATCGATTCATGCTTTAATTATTCAGGAACGTATTTAAGAAAATCATTAACGAAAACAGAACGTAGATCCTTCCGAGTTTCACTCAAGATAGTTATATTCAATTCACTGCAGCAATTTAAAAGACGCGGCAGTGTACATCTCAGCATTTGATCGCCGTAATTCGTCCTGGAGTGCGGTACTGCCCACGCATCTTCAGAACGAGTGTTGTAGAACGTTTCCTTGAACTGAAGATTTGAGATCGATAAAAGTAAACTGTTCCCGTTCGGCTTGCTTCTTTGTGAGCACGTCACGGATGGCTCCTCCCACCGGCTACGTCGCGGTCCATGTAGTTTCTCCGTCGCTTTTTTTCAAGCATAGACAGACTGTATTCAGCTTAACAAGCAGTCCTGCCGCAGCCGCCGATTCCATGGAGATATGCCAAAAGTGCAAGGTCACGGTGATTGTCACCTTTCTGCCCTTTCGCTCTAAACCTACGCAACCGTCTGACCCATGAGCGCGGGCTCCATTCGCTGTGCGTGATTAGTTGAGTCAGAGACAGCAAACACCAGAGGCACCAAGAGCAGTGACCATGCACTTTCGGCACTACTTTTGGCTGCGCTTGGACTGAAGCGGAGTGCAGGCATCAAATGTCCGCATGTACTTCTTCGATAAAGCTGGATTGTTTCTTATTTTCTCCTTTGCCTGCTAAAGGTTTAGCGTAGTCAAGGCTAGAACACATGCAATGCGCCGTTCGAAAGACCTATTCTGTTCCCCCTTTTTCCGGCGTCTCGTTAAGGAGTTCTAGCTTACTATTTTTATTTCCTGCTCCGTTCTGAAGCCGTAAAACTGCGCATGCGCTGTTTTCTACGCCGGAACGCGGAAAAGAAATCCTGAAGCGCGTTTTAGTGAACCGCTTGGCACTTACTCCGTTTTTTGAATTAGCGTATCGCGGAACACAGTGTCCGGCGATACTAACAAAAATTTATTTTAATTAATAACGCGCCGGATTTGCTAATGTTTCCGTCTGCGCGATTCTAGCGCTAAGCATTTTAGTACACCGTGATATTGCCGCACGCGTCGCCGAGCGAGCACATTCGTGGTCGAATGGTTGCCCTGCTTGTTTATTGCGCTGAGGCTCCAGGTTCGGTTCCAAGAAGCGGACTCCTCTTATATTTATTCTTTCAACTGGACGTTCTCGTAGGGTCGAGAACCATGTCATGTGATTGAGTTACGAATGTTGTATTTATTTATTTACAAATGCCCTCAATGCCGGCAAGTGCATTCCAGAGGGAAATAGTTTGTTAGTGCGCTGCCAAACAAGGTGTTGTTGGGGATGGTGACGATGTCATTGGGTAGGCATTCGAGTTCGTGATGGTTCCGGTTGGAAGTGAATGCTGGTGTACTGCAGATTTCGCTTTAGGCCAGGCAATCTCTGCACGTGTGGTCCAGTCGTGGAAATATATAGGTGGGTGGGCTGAGGAGAGTTTATCTTAAAGATAGAGAGAAATACATTTGTGAAGGAGGCAAAGACGAGATATTTTACGACAAAGAGAAAGGTCAGGAAGGTCTAATTGAGAGTTCATTGCAGTGACGCTTGAAAAACGGGAATATCCAGAAAGGATGAAACGAGCAGCATGGTATTGGACGTCTTCAATATGATTAGTTAGGATGCACTGGTGGGGATGCCATATAGATGAAGCGTATTCTTGTCTAGTACGAACGAGAGTGACGTAAATAAATGTTTTTAGGTTAGAATGAATAGACTAAAACTACGACGAACGTAACCAAGTGATCGGCCACCAGAGTACATTAATTCAGCACCATGAACGCTGCAGGACACATTACTAGTTAAATGAACACCGATATATTTGTACTGCGTAGCAGTCGGAAGAGCGTCGCCGTCAAGCGTTCGCGTTGCTGCGAGGTCAAAGGAAGAGCGTGTGAAACGTACATGAATGCACTTATTATATTTAGAGACATTTTTCAGGTTCGGCACTAGTCGGCGATTTTGTTGATATCGCTCTGAGGTAGAAAGTTGTCGTTAGGAGTACTTATTATTCGGTAAAGAACAAAGTCTCCCGTCGAAACACGAATTGAGGATGACACTTGGAGAGGGAGGTCAATAATATAGATTAAGAAAAGTAAATGGTCAAGTATGGTTTCCTGTTCGACACCAGAAGAGACAAGAGCAGAGGAGGAGGCTGCGTTGTTAGGAAAAACAATTTGAGAGCGATAACTTAGACAAGATTCAATCTATTTGAGGACATTGGGATCTGGTTTTAGGAAAGAGTTTTTAAAAAAAGGCGGTTATGAGGGACCTTGTCAAAAGCTTTGGAGGAATCTATGGAAACAGAATTAGTAGGGAAGATATGAGTCAAGACTTTGAAATATGTCGTCGGTAAAAACAATGAGCTTGGTCTCACATGAAATTTGCTTGCGGAAACCGTGCTGGACGCTACTGAAGAAGTCTCGGGAATTCAGGAATTTTATGACTGGCTGCCTTTGTCTCCAGTGCACTCGCCGAGCCCGTACGAGCCGGAAAGCCAAACGCCGGTCTTCTGCGTGACACATTTTACTGCGTTCGACGACTGCAGTGGAGACAAGGCTGCCTTCGTCTCGACTGCACTTACTGAACGCGTTCAAATGCGAAAGCGCCGGGACACCGGCGTTCCATGTTCTAACGCGTTCGACGATTGCAGCGGAGACAAAGCCTGCTGGATCTACGTCTACCCACTAATCAGACCAACCAGAGCTCGACGTTCTCGAGTCCCCGCGCGCTATCGGCTCCTCTTCTCCCTCACTTTCTCGGCGCATTGAGCTGCACTGACCTAGATTCGGCTCCCTAAAGGCTCTCTTGTTCCTAGTCTGGCTTATCATTTTGTCCCAAGTTCGTTCTAATGGTAAATTTTACTGGTCGTTTTGGAGCTCGCCGGGATAACTAGACCAGATCTGAGATGGAACATCCGATCCACACAGAGTCGCTTTGCCTATGGATTCCGAGTGGAACATGGTCACTCCTCTGGGATCGGCGGATGCTTTCCCGTCATTCACCTCCCCGGGAATCTTGTTCCCGCGGTCCCGGACCTCGAAGCATGTTTTCGTAACCACAGAGCTAACAACACGAGTGAAACGCACGGGCGAACTTAATCATGGTGTGAAAGATGCGTGTCGATAAGCCATGTGCATCAGTGTAGCCCATCTACCTCTTCATCGGAATGCTCGTGAACGATGTCCAAGTACATCTCGACCTTCGGGCCTCTTCTCCTGAGTTCCGAAAAAAACAGTCCAAGTCATGCGGGACATCCGAGCAATCCTCGTCGTCGCTGCTACTGGAGGAGCTGCTCGAGCAACTTGAAGACGAACTCTCATCGAGAAGCACTGCAGTAACAATAAAGCGGGCGGTACTTCGCGGGCGACAAATTATTCCCAGGCGAGATGCCCGGCGAGAAATAAAATCACGTGTGCGCGCCGAAAGTTGGCCAGGCTGGCTTCCGGTCGAAACCGCCGAAATCAGCAGAGCGACCTTTCTCATATCCGGATCAACACTTGGAGTTAGAGCTGATCCAAAACCACGAGTGGAGCACGTCCGTCCGCTTTGATCCCGATTGCCTTAATGAAATAGGCGCCCCCCAGAAACTTCGGTCCCGGTGTGCTCCAAAACGACCACTCCAATTCGCCAGTCATCTCTCTCATTCTAATTCGCTCATTGTTTGATTCTCGCAATCTTCAAATACCGTGTTCTGCCAGGTGGATCCAGTTGATTCTAATATGGTGGATTGTTTCCGGGAACAGGAATCGGCAAACCCCATGCTCAAAGCTGTACCGATTGGAAAGTCAAGCGAAGACAAGCAAAGACAGAACAGAAAACAATTCAGAATAAAAAATGTAGGCTCGAAATGCCGACAAAAGATAAGTTAAACGAAATGAGACGAGGACAAAAACACCTCTATACCCGTTTTCACCTCAAGAACAGTAGTAACGAAAAGCGAAGTCTAGTTCTTCGAAGAGCACTACTATTTTCTCTGTATATGTAAAGCGTTGAGGTATACGTATAAGTATTTTACATTAGATATTTGTTATCTTATCAACGTGTTCACATTTCAAACGCCAAAACATCGCTTGCTCTGAGAACAAAATCTTGTAAAAACTACTTCGCGCTGCTTATGAACAAGGCGCAACACCTCCATTTTTCCTAAAGTGAAGACGAGTTTAGGTGTTTTTTTTATGTCTGTCTTGGCTACGGCAACAATTTCTTTCCCTAGTGTGGAACTCTCGAGAAAACTGTATGTGGGGGAACGGTGCTGGACCGACCCTTTCGTGAGGACAGAGACTGTAAAAAAGTAGAAGAAAAGCTATGAGCATGTTGAGCTCTCAAAACACAATGCTCTTAAAGTTGTATTCCTTTCTGAACACGCTTCTAGAGCTTGGCAAGCATAGCATAAAAAAATAAAAAAATCTAAAACCGCGAGAAAGACTGCAGTGCTTCTCCGTGTCCCCTTGTGCCCTTGGTTTTGAAGTTCAGTCATTTCTAAACACAGCGTTCGCCAATGTTGCTCGATGGACTTGGGAAAAGGCTTTATTTGGAATATCACATACTACGGCCCTGAAGAAAACGATGCGTCAGAAGTGTGCGCTATAAACACACCGTAAGATGTGATTTTCAGCTCTGTGGCAATCTCTAGAGGTCAGCATGTGACATTTTAGTTCGTTAAAAACATTCTAGTGTCACTGAAGTCAATACAAATCGCGGAACGAGGAAGTATCTTTGAAAGTAATTGAATTACTATTCCAAGTACTTAAACTCTACTAAAGATTTTAACGGGGAAAATAACTCGATAGTACTCTCCATACTTTGTGAAGCATGCATCTACTGTCTTATCTTAAATACCTTGTCTAATATATTGTCCGCCGCTGATAAAAAAATCTGGAGTTTAGATACAAAATCAATTTTGAGATGCCTAATCAATGTATGTTCAATTCATGGAAGTGCTTTGTAATGTTCTCCCATGCGAAATTGAAAGTGAATGCCTCACTCTCAATTTGTATGCCTCATACCAGTTTTAACCCAGGAATAGTTAATTTCACATTTTTCTAAGCACCCTCAATGTTTGGTGACAAGTTTGAAACGCGATTTTTATAATCTTATTACGCTTCACCTTGAACTCGTCGCATTTGCACAGGTCAGCTCACTGGACTATATCAACAGTGATCCTTCCCCGTTCGAGAATAAATTGCTCGTAGTATCGGTTACAATGGCCGCTCTGTGGTATGAAGCCACGCATTCTGACTCCGACGAAGACTTTCAAATTGGAAAACCGTGCAACAGGACATGGCCCACCTCTATTTCCCAGGTAAGTAACTCAACTATCACATGGTAAAAAAACAGCTTGAGAAAGTCTCGTTTCTCACAGGTATTAACTAATATAGTGACCTAATTGTTTAAAGTATAATGCCTCTAAAGCATTTTTATAAATGTGTCTTGGCTAAAGAAAGTATCCAAATAGCGCACAAACCTGTGTCTACCCTTGGATGACTCATGCCATGCCCAAAAGATAGCCATTTTAAAAACAGAGCACCAGGCCTTATGTATAAGATTCCTTGCGGGGTTTGCGCGGCCACATTCATTGGCGAAGTAAAGAACTTTACAGAGAGAATCTGTCAACATAAAAACGATGTACGTAAGTTTGATCATGAGCGTAGCGCGGTCAAACTTAAATGCGACGTAAATGACCATTGTATTGACTTTGACACGCATGCATCATTGACGTTGAGACAAATCCCCGAAAGAGACTGTTTCTCGAATCCTGGCATATTCAAACAACGCCATATGCAGAACATCATTCGGTCTCTCGGAGCTTTATCATCCGCATATGTGAACGGGCGTCGTCATTTTATTGAAAAGGTACAGCTGTAGTAAAAGAAGGTGACCAGATAAGCACCGTCGAAGTAAAATCCTCACCGGCCATAGCCGTGGTCGCCCCCGAAGAAGAGGCCGAATTGGCTTCGAAACGTAGGGTCCTTATAGAAGGGCTCGGTTGGTTTGAAATTCCCGCGCGAGGTCATCTGGTTGTGACGTCATGACCCTATCGACAAATAAGGACTTTCCCGTCCCACCACCGCCGACGACAACGCCGGTTTTTCTCCGACTCGAGCTCAAATACCGGGAGACATGACAGACAGCTAGCGCGCTTTCATAGCCGAACCGGCAGCGCGGAGGTCACCCACGCAGGCGGCTCGGTGTGGTATATTATGATACACGATTGAGCCGGATGTAAAGAAATTCAGCGCACTTACGCGGCACGCGCCTCAGTTCCATCCTGTATCATCCTCCCCACGTGACCATGTGACGTCACTTTTGCACACCCCGTTCCCACGCCCACGCCCCCTCCCACGGTCCCGAAATTTCGGGACCTGTCAATCAATCAGAGTCACATGATGATGACGTCAGAGGTTGGGACGACAATCGTCACGCGCCTCGGGTTCCATCCTGTATCATCGTCCCACGTGACCGTGACGTCACATGCCCCTTCCATTTCGGGACCTGTCAATCATGTTCCCAGGAAACGTGAATGCAACCGATTTAACTAAGCGTTTGGCGCATGCGTGACGCCGCCATAACTTTAGTTCACTGGAGGGAGGCGGCAGCGCACGAGAGGACCTGTCAATCATGTTCCCAGAGAACGTGAATGCAACCGATTTAACTAAGCGTTTGGCGCATGCGTGACGCCGCCATAACTTTAGTTCACTGGAGGAGGCGGCAGCGCACGAGACGGTCACATGACGACAAAGCTGCGCGGTAAATGCATTTTATTCTCTACAGAAGATTCTGCGGCGGCTGAGAATCGACCTCGGCACCTTTTGCTCAGAAGTCCGACACTCTACCGCCTGAGCTACGAGCACGATGCTTCTTGGACAACTTAACTCGACCTAGTATTTTGTACGTCGAGCGCGCAATTCAGATCACGTGTTAGAGCTGTCGCAGCGCTTGGATTTTGTAACGGAATTGCTGAGTTATTCGTCGGAGGGCACTACAGGGATGACGAAAGAGGTCAGGATTGTTGAGTCATCTGCCAGGCGGGAAAATGCACTGTCACGATGACGACACAGATATGTCGACGTGGAATTAGTGACGAGAAATGCATTGTCGCGTGTTTTCCCTGTGGGTCATCTGATTAACGTCACCTGATTTTTAAATCGCTGCGCAGTTGACACCTCGGTTCATAAACGGGGCGTGTCTTTGTTGCTAAGCGTCTTTATTGTTAAGGCATGAGCGACATCTTGCGGCGTGGGTCTGACCTTGCGCCACCTGTTGCTTAAAAGTTAAATTGCGCGCCTTCCTAAGGTGGGCCCATCCGTACTTTCGCGCTCGCGCAATGCGTGTGAGTTGCCGACTCTGTTTGTAGATGGCGCGCACCTGAATCCCTCAGCTAGCGTGAGCTTTCACCATTATCACGCGACATTTCTTGATAATGTTAACGGCAGCTTGGTAGATATCGACAACTCTTGCGCTCACGTCATCTCTCGCTAATTTTATCGTCATCTGTCTGCTGAACGGAGCCTGTGTGGGAAATGGATCGGAGCGTGGTCGGATCCATACGCGCTACAGACGAGACAGATATGATGTTTCATGATTTTTATTATCATTCGCTCTAAAAACACACGCACTTATAAATACAGATACGGCTTTTAAAATCACTCTACGCGACACGTGAAACCACTGGAAACACTTTACACAAAAATGTACAACACAAGCAATATCAAAACACATCTGAGGCAAAAAAAAAAAGTTTTTGAATAACAATGCAACGCGTGCGATACAATCTGAAATATTTACAAGGTCAGGGCGTGAGATAAAAAAGAGAGACCGAATCGCTTCCGTACACTAGCGGATTATACAAAAATGTGCACAAGAAGTTTCAAGACACGCCGGTGGGAAACGCGAGCAATTGCGATACAGTCCCAGATATTTACAAGGCGTGGTGATGAGGAGGCAGATCGCTCGCTTCCAAACGCTCTTGTGGCCAAAAGAAAACGTCGTCATCCCGTCGCTGCAAATGTATCGCTTGTTGTCGAACGGATTCAGAGCAATCTTTTCGACCGCGATGCTTTTGATCTCGTTAAGTTTTCGAGCAATCAAGTGCTGCGTCGCTCTGTGCAAAGTTTTCGTCTCTAGAGCGTGCTTGTACAGCTCGTAGGTGAACTTGCGAGACTCAGATTTCTTTACTCCCTTGGCTCTTACGCAACAAGTGTTGCTGCTTGTTTTGAAGCTGTATAGCTTTGGTTTTAAGCAACAAAAGCCACTCAGTGAGTAGTGGGATATTCATTTTTTAACACACCGCGCCTCATTTTGTTTTCGGTTGAAAAGAGCTTGTGACTCTCTGGATATCCAGATGTATCCAAGCATGCGTCTCGGAGTTGGAGCAGTTTGTCGTCTACGTCTGATCCGTGAAGGTGTAGGAAGAAGGAATCTGTGTCGCAGTAGAGAGCCCTTGCTGAGGGGATCGCACGACGAAGTTGATTATAAAAGAAGTCGTACATTACTATTTTTGATATCTCAAGAATCTAGAACCCTGTAGAGTGGTTGCTTGAGTTTGATCACTTCGGAGCAAACCGAAAAATTACGACTTGCGAGCTAAGTGCTCGAAACTGCGTCAGGTTCGGCTTTTGAAGCATTTTCAGTATCTCGTCCTCCTAACGCACAGTTTAATGTGCCCATGTTTACGTGCATTCTCTATCGTTTTGCCACATATGCTGTTCATGAACAGCTTGGAAAGATTCTTCTTGAAGGAGTTTATTGATTTTAACCACCAGCTGAGACAGCAAGCAACCAACTCCTGCCAGAAGAATCTTTCCAAGCTGTTCATGAACAGCATATGTGGCAAAACGATAGAGAATGCACGTAAACATGGACACATTAAACTGTGCGTTAAAGAGGACGACATACTGAAAATGCTTCAAAAGCCGAACCTGACGCAGTTTCGAGCACTTAGCTCGCAGGCCGTAATTTTTCAGTTTGCTCCGAGAGTGATCAAACTCAAGCAACCGCTCTACTCAGGGTTCTCGATTTCTGAGATATCAAAAATAGTAATGTACGACTTCTAACGACTGCGCCTCTGTCCTGCCGTTAAGCCTCCATTGACCCCTGCAACCCGCCACTGTTTGGGCCCAGGTTCTCCCTATGAAACCTATAGTTTTTGTAGGGTTTTGTCGCCACATCAATTGTCAATCGTGACATTTTGGTGGATTTGCGGTGTACCATATTCCATAGCCGTGAAACATGCCCCTCGGAAGATCGGTCGCACTCGATCTTTTTGAAGTACCGTAAAACTAATTTCCGTTGACGAACCAGAAACCCGGACTAGCCGCCGTGTCGAAGACCTGCTCACGGAATTCGACCCTCCACCGGACAAGCCAACAAAAACTGCGGCCATGATTAACATCACGTCGCAGCAAGCCCGGGCACCACCGACTCCCACCATCTCCGTGCAGACCCCGCCATGGACGCCGGCCACTTTCCATGCTGACCTTTATGCAAATGTGGACGACTAATTGAGCCAGTACGAGCGCGTCGCCCGGTTCAACAGACGGTGGACAGAGTAAAGGCTACGGAATGTGTACTCTGCTCTGGAAGGCACTGCACGCACCTGGTTTGAAAACCACGAAGCGTCGATTTCGTTATCGGAAGATTTCCAGACAGAGCTTCCACGCATCTTCGTCATCCAGCAGCGACGTCAGTGGGCCAAAGGAATTCGGCAAGCAAGTAGCCAAGAGCCGAACGAGAGCGTTACAAGTTTAGTCGGAAAAGTTTTTCCGCCTGATAAACCACGCCAACCCAAACGCTTCTGAAGTGAAAAAGCTGCTGGTGCTGATGCGGATAGTTAAAACAAATAATATGTAGAGGCCTTTGCGAACTTGCCTACCACCGTCGAAGGTTTCATCACTGACGCCACAAACATCAGGCCTGCCCTTTAAGCACAGGCCTCCCACTACCAGCGACTTGCAGGCGTCGCTGCCCTCTGGTCTTACAGCTGCAACACCCCGGTCATCCGTGCCATCATCAGGGACGTCGTCCGGGTGGAACCAATGAAATTCCTACCTTCTGCCGCAAGCCCAGCTCGCCCTCCACCGCCGAGGTTGTCAGGGAAAAAGTTCAAAACGCGCTCCAGCCGGAGGTTCTCGTCGACGCCGCTCAGGAACCACCTGCTCTGAGCTACGCCGTCGTAGCTCGTCGCCCGCTGCTTCCGTCTCTCCGGCAGTACTCAGTGGCACTACGACGAGAGGCCCTTTCGCCACAGTACGCTGCCCAACAAAAGCAAAGTGGGCCTCCAATGGCTGGCGTGTAGAGGGCGGCAGACCGGCACCCCATATACTTCCACCATACAGAGGCTGGCCATGTCTATCGCCGCTGCTACTACCGCTAGCTTGGGCTCCAATGTATTCAGCCGAACGACCCACACACAAGCATACCTCGGCAAACCTCACTCATGAGGGCCCTCACTCACCCTCACTCACCCTCATCTTCACAGGTGAGGTGAGGGTGAGTGACTTTCTGAACCAGGAAAATTCATGAGTGTGAGGGTGAGTGAGTTTCTGAACCAGGAAAATTCATGAGTGTGAGGGTGAGTGAGGGGCCGTGAGGGCTGTGAGGGCCGTGAGTGCATGAGGGCCGTGAGGGCGGTGAGTGCGTGAGGGGCGTGAGGGGTGTGAGGGCAATGAGTGCGTGAGGGGCGTGAGGGGTATGAGGGCTGTGAGGGCGGTGAGTGCGTGAGGGGTGTGAGGGCCGTGAGGGCGGTGAGTGCGTGAGGGGTGTGAGGGCCACCAGCGCGTGAGGGGCGTGAGGGGTATGAGGGCCGTGAGGGCGGTGAGTGCGTGAGGGGTGTGACGGCTGCGAGGGCCGTGAGTGCGTGAGAGGTGTGAGGGCCATGAGTGCGTGAGGGGCGTGAGGGGTATGAGGGGCCGTGAGGGCGGTGAGGGGTGTGAGGGCCATGAGTGCGTGAGGCCCCCTTCAGACGGAGCAACTTTCTCAGCAATTTCGGTGTTGCTGGCGGGTTGTTCCCTAGCTTTCCCTAGATCGACACGAATTGTTGAGATCGGGTCCGGCTCAAAACAAGCGAGCAACTCGGAGCAATTCGAAGACGTTGAAAGCGGCTGCATCCAATCAGGGACGCGATATTTTCACGTGATACCTCGTGCCGGTGATGATGACAACAAAAGACTTGGTTCTGGTTTGAAATTGCTCGTTTTTGGAAATAAACTGTTTTAATAAACTGAGGACGATGAGTGCGTGAGTGTGTGAGGAGTATGAGTGCGTGAGGGCGTGAGGGCGGTGAGTGCGTGAGGACAACGAGTGCGTGAGGGCCATCAGTAATGTGAGGACGGTGAGTAAGTGAGGGGTTTGAGTGCGTGAGGGGCGTGAGGGGCGTTAGGGCGGTGAGTGCGTGAGGGGCATGAGGGCCGTCAGGGGTGTGAGAACCATGAATGCGTGAGCGGTATGAGCCCGTGATGGGCGTGAGGGGCGTGAGGACCGTGAGGAGTGTGAGGCTAGTAGTGCGTGAAGGGCATACGTGCGTGGAGGGCGGTGAGGCGCGTGAGTACTATGAGTGCGTGAGGGGTGTAAGGACCGTGAGGGCGGTGGGGAGAGTAAAAGGCATCAGTTCGTCAGGGATCGGAGCTCAAATAAAGCGCTTCCATTTGCATGTGAGGCATTTGCGAGATGATGAGTTCTCTGTGAGGCCTGATTTCGCTTGAAGGCGTAGATAATTAGTGAGTGGTCGCGCGGGTATTGGCCCTTGGGGCCTCTCGCGGCATCTCCCGGCAAGTAAGATCGACGCTCGCCTCGCAAAAACTTCGCCGCGCGGATGCTTGCTGCGGTTTGGTTATTGGGTAACGGGTAAGAAAGAAGGAGTTTGTGCGAGCTAAGGCTCACTGCTTGGCGATATTTGATAGCGCGGTTTGCGCAACTAGCGTTAGGTTGGCCGTTTTCTTTGTTATGTTTGAGAAAAAAGGAAGCTGGGTCGGAACGATTAAGAGTTCGCTCGCTCGCCGCATCAGACAGCGAGTCGCGGGTGAACGGGTGGCGTTTTGCTGGTTGACGGCGGATGAAAAACGGGCGCTGTGCTCTATAGTAGAAGTTATTGCTTGAACCGCTCTGACTTTAGAAATCTTTGCAGACGGCGCATGCAAACGCAAATGAACTGCGAGCAGTCGCCCCTAGCCTCTACTCTTTTGTTCTAATTGTATACGCTCTTCGAAAGAAAAAAAGCACACAAGCACGACTTTCTGGACAAATATCCTCAAAACATCATGTTGATATTGGTTGACTTTGAGCACGTTGAGGAGTAGTACTTAGTTCGCAGTTATCCAACAGTGCCCAGCTACAGCAGAAACAACGTTGAGCTCTAGCGGCGAGACACACGCACGGTTTCATTTAGACTCAACCAGTGATGTATGCACTCGCAATCTTTTATTTCTCTCAACATTTCACAACAACCCTTTATAAAATAAATCATATCACTCTAGCACATTATACAATTCTGAGCATATATATATATGGGTGGTTTCATTTGGATTCAGGCAACGAGTGGCAGTCGTATTTTTTATTTTGGTTCAAATTTTTATATTTTGTTGAGAATGTTCCTAGAAGAACAATCCTTTTATTTTCATGTCCTGACATGATTAGTTCCTGAGAAAAAAAAATCTCAAAGAAGCGGGAAAGAACTACAAGGTTTTGACGATTGTCGTGTGTGGCGTTTTGAATCACTCTCAATCTCAAAGTATTCAAAAGAGAACGTCTATATCTTTTAGTGTGATATGTAGGCATGCAGGTAAGCCGACATTATAACTGCTATTTATTATTCGTCGCTCCAATTTTTGTAAAAATCCCCAAACATGCCTCCGTGAACAACTGTGACCTAAATCGCGGATTTTATTTTGAGTCGACTATGTTTAGTATCGCTTTTAAAATATTACCACGTATAGAACCCTTCATTGTCTTCCAAATTAAACAAAGTTTTGTGTTTTTATCATGTACGAGTACTGAGATATAAATTATGAAACAGAGAGGGTTTTCACTTTTCGTTCAACTTCAGCACGCTGTATAAAAAAAAATCATTTTTAATTTTTTTTTTGCGTTGCGTTTTCTTTACATTTTTTTTAGCCAGAACACATTCCGTTAATGGTATTTGCCTTGGTTTTGAGTTTTAAGCCTCTAACAATGCTAAAAAAGAGCAAATGCCGATGGTAGGATTTGACGATTTTCGTGTGTGGCGTTTTTGAACCACTCTCAATGTCAAAGTATTCAAAAGAGAGTTTCGATATTTTTTATTGTGATATATATGCAAGTCAGTAAAACGACATTCCATCTACTATTTATTATTCGTCGATCCAATCTTCGTAAAAATCCCCAAACATGCCTCAGCGAAAAACTGTGACCTCAACTGCGGATTTTTTTTAGTGGACTATGTTTAGTTTTGTTTTTAATGTAATACTTCGTGTAGAACCTTTCATTGCCTTCCACATTATGTAAATTTTGTGCCTTAATCACGTACGAGTACTGAGAAATAAATTATGAAACAGAAGGTTTTCACTTTTTGTTCAATTTCAGGACGCTGTAAAAAAAAAGTAAAAAAAAACTTTGTTAAATTCTGTTTTGCGTTGCGTTGTTTACACTTTTCTTTAGCCAGAATACATTTTGTTAGAGTTATATGCACTAGTTTTGAGTTTTAAGCCTCTAAATGTGCTAAAAGAGCAAATGTTGATGGTGGGTTTATGGGTTATAGCTGTATATTTTATTCTTTATTATAATTATCTAAAGGACGTTGAATAAATACTCATATAAAAACATGAATGTCGTTTGGCGTATAATAACAAGTTTGCAATTCCAAGCGTCTAAACACTATAAAATCGCAACTGCAGGAAGCGGGTTTTCAGACAATTTCCGCCGGTGACATGATTGAGGGGCCTCAAGCCTAAACCCTATGCGCTACATAATCTATACTACGTTAGAAATATCAAAGTATAATATTGTAAAACATTAAAGTAAAATACGCTCCCTATTGGAAACCTAGATTTTTAAATGCGAAATTTTATATTTTAATGCTAAATTCATGTTGATAACAGAACCAAATCATTTTTCAGCATATTTAAAGGCTTAACACTCAAAGCCAGTGAATATACCTCTAACAGAATGTATTCTGGGTAAAATAAGGGTGTAAAAAACGCAAAGCAAAAAACAAAAGAAAAATATTACATTTTTTTTTATACAGCGTGCTGAGGTTGAACGAAAAGTGAAAACCTTCTCTGTTTCATAATTTATTTTTCAGTACTCGTACGTGATTAAGACACGAACTTTACATAATATGAAAGGCAATGAAATGTTCTACGCGTGGTATTATTTTAAAAACAAAACTAAACATAGTCGACTAACAAAAAAATCCGTAGTTTAGGTTGCAGTTGTTCGGGGAGGCAAGTTTGGGGATTTTTACAAAGATTGCATCGACGAATAATAAATAGTAGATGGAATGTAGTTTTACTGACTTGCATATATATCACAACAAAAAAATATCGAAATTATCTTTCAAAAAAATATCGAAACTCTCTTTGAATACTTTGGGATTGAGAGTGGTTCAAAAACGCCACACACGAAAATCGTCAAATCCCACCATCGGCATTTGCTCATTTATTTCCGGGTTGCCTTTGGCAACCCTGGAAATATTTGACATTTTCAATTACTATTACCAACGTTACTCAAAACTATTTTTAATTGGTACAGTATCAATAGTTTTCAAAAATCGAGTACCGATAGCACGCAATCGATATTTTTGCGGTAGTCGACCATCGATAGTGTCATCGATAGTTTTTACGGTACTCGGCTCCGGATGTATTGATAGTTTATACATATGTACCGAGTCCGACAGTCAACCAACGATCGCATACTATTGATAGTTTTATAATAGTATACTCTTGACAGTACAAGGTTTCAGCAGATTGTGTTCGCACTCCGATAACGATAGGATGCGGGCGCAAACACAGTTGTCGGTAGTCAATGTAGCGCGTATCGCTATCAGAGCTGTAGAAATATCTGCTGAAAAATATACAAATCCCCCTGTTCACAGACTGCACTGAGGTGAAGTCCCTATATGATATTCACTGGTAACAAAAAGCACATCGAGGGGCTTTACCACAGAGGCCCTTAAGCGCCTCATCGGTCCGCCAACGAAACAGCGCCGCGCACGCCATCAAGAATACTTGCACGACCAAGCAAAGAGACGACGAGACCGCCGTAACGATACGATGGATCCTAGGACACGATGGGCACCCCGGCAACGAGCGGACCCACGAGCTGGCAGAGCGAGGCTTCACAACACCGACGCCGGCAGCGTATTTGTAGAGGAGCACGTAGGGGCGCTAGCAACGCCGCTCCGTTCTGGAAACGACGTCACGCAGGATTGGATGCGCGCGGACGCAGACGCGCAGGTCGTCACTGCTTGCGTCACGAACGAAAAGGGGGGGGGTTGCAAACTCGGATGAAACGAATGGTCTCAACGAGTTTTTCAGCGATGGCATAGCTATAGGGGTTAAGGCGTCCGCTTACAGGAGTGGACGCGGGTTCGATCCGCGGTGGGCGTACTTATTTTTGTTGTTCATTTTGTTTCATTATCGAGGCGAGTGCGTATTTACGAGCATTTATTCTTTTGCGAGGATGTTGTCGACGAAACTTCGCAGAACTAAATGGGACTCCCTTCCGAGTTGCGATCAGTGACAGCGGGGCTTGGGTTGCTGGCCGGACGCCGCGAAGCGGCGCGTACTCTCGGTTACGTTTTGCAATGTAGCAGCCGATAGCTGTCGCCGCGAAGCGGCGTGAACGCAGGCGGGGGCTGGGTTAACACGCTGCCCAGTGATACAGCGCGCCGTTCGCAAAGGATGGCCCGACGGGCATGAGTTCTCGGCGGAGTGCGTATGGATTATTTCGTCCGAAATGCACTCCTGTAGTGCGTATAGATTTACTTTCGTCGAAAGTAGCCGCGATCTCTGCGCCTGCGATAATCGCGGGGCGCAGTGGACGAATGCCAGTTCTCGAAACGCAAGAACCCCCACCGCAGAAGGTGAAACTCTGCATAGGACCACAGCGAAACCGGCGAAACCCCGCGGGACTCTCTCGCGTGTTCGTAAACCCGCCAGCAACGCGGCGTCGCGTTCTTTTTTTTTGGAGGAGCCAATCTTGGTGGGCACCGTTTCTACGAGGCGGAGCGGCGATATGCTAGCGTCTCTACTTACTGCTCTACAGTACGCATCCCGGCACGGGGACCCGACGTGGCTGACACCCTTCCAAAGACCCCGAGGAGCGCTGGAGCCGCCGCCAACGAAGACGGCAGGGCCAGCTTCCTACAATCATACCTTGGCAAACCTCACTCATGAGGGCACTCACTCACTCACCCTCATCCTCACAGGTGAGGTGAAGGTGAGTGAGTTTCTGAACCAGGAAAATTCATGAGTGTGAGGGTGAGTGAGGGCCGTGAGGGCTGTGAAGGCCGTGGGTGCGTGAGGGCCGTGAGGGCGGTGAGTGCGTGAGGGGCGTGAGGGCCATGAGTGCGTGGAGGGGCGTGAGGGGCGTGAGGGCCATGAGTGCGTGAGGGCGTGAGGGGCGTGAGGGCGTGAGGGCCGTGAGGGCGTGAGGGTGTGAGGGCCGTGAGGGCGGTGAGGGTGCGTGAGGGGCGTGAGGGGCGTGAGGGTCATGAGTGCGTGAGGGGCGTGAGGGCTGTGAGGGCCGTGAGTGCGTGAGGGGTGTGAGTGCCGTGAGGGCGGTGAGTGCGTGAGGGGCGTGAGGGTGAGTGAAGGGCTGAAAGGTGAGTGTAGTGTGAGTGTGAGGGTGAGTGAGGGGCTGAGGGTGAGTGTAGCTGTGAGGGTGAGGGTGAGTGAGGGGCTGACGTGAGTGTGGCTGTGAGGGTGAGGGTGAGTGAGGGCGACCTAAAATGCCGACCTCTGCACACAAGGTACGGCGAGCAACCTCGGGGCATCTACGAATACCTTGGGGGTCGCCATCTCCGGGACCGTCTCCCCGCCACGGTTTCCGTTTGCCGTCACCCCACCGCCCAGCAACGCATCTAGACAGATCCCGCCGTGAGAGCTTATGCCCCCTATCTCGCCGGAAAAAGTAAGCGCGGCAGTTTTTGGTGGCTAGCAGTTGCCGTAGGCCTATGACGTAAATGGCCTTCAAGACACCAAATCGTTCTTTGTCTTGCGACGCCGCGTATCAGAACGACGCTTCCGCAACAGTGCCCAACAACCACAACGTTTGAATCGACGGAAATGACGCGTTGGAACTCATAGACACCAATGCGGACTAATCCGTTTTGAGTGGGAGACTCTCTCGACGCCTCCGGAAAGTCACTGTGCCGTAAAATGGTCTGCAGCTACACACAGCCGAAGGGCACCTTATTACACCCGTTGGAACATGCACCACCCGCGTCAAGATTTACTGCGAAACCTGTCCGGTCAACTTCGTCGTTCTTTACGACTGTGCGAGAGATGTTATCCTTCAAATTAACTTCTCGTGCGGAGTACGGTGCTGTCATTCACCTAGGAGAGAACAGCTTGACAGTTCGATATCCTGTCCCGATGACGGAAGACTTTGCAGTGAAGGCAGCCGCTCTTTGAGCATACTCGCCAACCATATGAACCTGCAAGTCGCGGTCGAGTGTTTCGTGAACGCGTCGAGTCCGATAAAGCTTTCTGTGTCGATGTTCTGCACGAAGGAAGCATCCAGTTGTTTCTCGAAAGAGGAATTCGAGTCTCGAAAGGTGTAACAACGCTACGGGACGGACGTGCCACAGTCATTGTTAGAAAGTTCCGACAAGAGCCGCAATACCTTACAAAAGATATCGCCGTAGGCCACATCGAGGAATTCCGGGACTCCGCCGTGAATACTGCACTCTCCAAAGACCGGTAATCATCGCAGCCCCAAAGAACGCCGCCTACAGATCTTGACATCGATCCGAAAGTCCCTGCTCCAGAGCATGGGCGGCGGCATGAACTTCTCGCCGAATTTATTGGCTGATTTGCTAACCTTTCAAGGATGCAACGAACAACACTAGGAAAGCACCACATTGTTACCGACGACATCGCGCTCCCTGTTCACCGGTCACCGTACCGGGACTTCACGAAGGAGAAGGAGGTAATTCAGGACAAGTTCAAGAAATGCTCCACGACGGCCTAATCCAGCCGTCAAGAAGTCTATGGGCCTCACCTGTCGTGCACGCTAAGAAGGACGGGACTCTCTGAGTCTGCGTGGACTATCGTCGATTCAACGCTATGGCTAAGAAGGATATCTATACGCCTTTTCACATCAATGGCATGTTGGACCGACTTCGACACTCCCGATAATTTTCGTGGACAAATCTAAAGAGTGAATACTGGCAGATCCAGGTCGATGAAAAGAATCGCGAGAAGACTGCTTCATCACGCCAGATGGGCTCTACGAATTTAAAGTCATACCCTTTGGGCTATGCACGGCGCCAGCGACCTCAAGCGTTTCATGGACGTCGTGCTCGCCGGTCTGAAATGGCAGAGCTGCCTCGTCTACCTTGGCGACGTCGTAGTGTTCGCAAGCAACTTCAACAAGCACTTGAGACGACTCCGAGCCTGCTCCAAGGTACCAAGACCACTAGACTCAAAATCAAGCCGACAAAATTGCGATTGGCTTATTAGAAACTGACGTTCAAGGGCCACGTTGAGCGCAGCGAACGTGGTCGGCCTGACCCCCAGAAGACACGTGCCTTAGCCGCATTCTCACCACCGTCTGACAAGAAGAACGTTAGAAGATTTCTCGGACTGTGTGCCTATTATATGTGGTTTGTTCGAGATTTCGACAAGCCGTCCGAGCCATTGCAATATCTCACAAGGGACGCCGTACAATTTGAGTGGACAGACGAACAGCAGCGGGCCTTCGACGAGCGGAAAGGAAGACTCCAGACGCATCCGATTCTCGGCAACTTCGACCAATTTGCGGAGACTGAAATTTACACGGACGCAAGTGATACAGGGCTTGGCGTGGTGTTTGTTCAGCAACAGGACGACACGAAACGAGTACTTTCCTACGCCAGTCGGATGCTCTTCAAGGCAGAGAGCAATTACTGAACGACCGACAAGAAATGCCTTGCTGTCGTCTGGGCGATAACCTAGTCCCGTTCCCCTATTGAAAGATATTATTTGTGTGAGAAATTTATGTGTCAAATAAACATATATGAATCATATAAGATATATAAGAACATATAAGAACCATATAAGAAACTTGTGAGAAGTTTCTTATAAGTTTCTTATGTGGTTCTTATATTTATATATTTATCTATTTATTTTGTTACTTTTAAGGCCCGGAGGCTCTACAGAGAGGAGTGGGTGACAAAGATCAAATCGTTGGCAAACTTCTTGAAGTATGTGGCGTCCTGGATGGACACGGTGGAGGCAGGAAGGTGGTTCCCATTGTTAGATGTTCTTGAAATAAAAGAGTCAAAATAGACGTTTTATGACATGTCGGCGTGCCAACCTTGCACTGGTGATCGTTGCGAGGTGACACATATGACGCATGAAAAAGTAGTTAATCTTTTAGAATTGGGTTAGTATAACAGATTTTATGGAAAATACAAAGACGAAAGTATTTACGGCGTAAAGCGAGGTCAGGTAAGTCCAAAGTTGTCTTCATTGATGAAATACTAGCAGTACGAGAATAATCTAGAAAAGATAAAACGGGCTGCTCGGTTCTGGACTGATTCAAGAATGTGTGATAATGTTACATGTCCCGGATCCCAAACGGAACATGCGTATTCGAGTTTTGGCCTGACTAAGGTTTTATCTAATTGCAGTTTGACCCGAAGATTAGCGGAACGGAAGTGGCGGCGCAAAAACCTGAGCACACGATTAGCATTATTAAAAGACAAAGTCGACGTGCATGTTCCAGGAAAGGTTATGAGTGATATGAATGCCGAGACACTTGTATGAAGCAACAGTATCTAATGGTATATTATTAACGATGTATATGGCAGGGTCAATGTTTTTGGAGAGTCGGGAAACACGCATGCTTTTACATTAAGTAACGTCAGCTTCATTAGCGATTTAGCGCACCAGGAATAAACTACGTCACAGTACACAATCATCTGCGAAAAATTTAATAGAGGACACAATTTGCGATGGGAGGTCGTTAATGTAGACTAGAAACAAGAAAGGCCCCAGGACAGATCCCTGTGGTACCACGGACGTCACAAAAGTAGTGGAAGAATTATGCCCATTGACAGAAACATATTGTGAGCGGTTAGATAAAAAAACATTTAATCCAGCCCAAGATGTTAGGATCAATATTAAGTTTACTCAGTTTCAATAGAAGTAGTTCGTGCGATACAGAGTCGAAAGCCTTAGCAAAATCTAAGAAAATGGAGTCAAGTATTAGCCCGGCATCAAAGAAACTAACAGGCCATTAGTAAACGATACGAGCTGTTTCACAAGAAAACGACCTTCGGAACCCGTGTTGACAATTAGTAAAAAAAGAGTTGGACTCAAGAAAGGCAACGAGGTAAGAGTAGAGGATATCTTTAAGTAGTTTACACGGCACACTAGTCTATGATATGGGCCTGTAGTTAAATGGGGAGTGAGTAGTACTTGATTTACGCATAGGAACCACCTTCCCTACCTTCCAATCGTTGGGCAACGTGCCACACTGCAAAGACTGTGAAAAGATTCCGGAAAGAATCAAAGATGAATAGGTGGCGGTGCTCTTCAGGAACTTTGAATTAATGCCGTCAATCCCAGCACACGCGGAAATTTTAAGCTGCTGGATTAAGCAGTCGGCACCAAATCAATCAATACTATCAGAAAACATAGGACTGAAATTAGCGCTGAAAACAGTTGGATAACAGGTAGGAGTCGTGTGGGAAAAATAAGAAGCAAGCACATCGTTCAGGACATTGTAACAATCGTTTAGGTCTACAGGAACATTATTCGCATCACAAAGCTCAACTGCACTGGGTCTATTACTGCTGACCACGCTCCAAAACGTTCGTGGGTTATTTTTTAAAAGAGAAAAAAGTGTACACTGATAAAACTCCTGCTTTGATTGTGCGACAGTACTCCGTATCAGCAGCTTCGTAGCGTGCCAGCGTTCAGCAGATTTTGTTACTTTTGCGCGCCGAAATAACCGCTTCTTTTTATTTCACAGACGCTTAAGGCGGGCGTTAAACCAAGGTGCCTGTGAATTAGAGCGGATGCGGTTCAAAGGGATGTACTGGTTAGTTAGGTTACTCATATTTTGTTTGAAGAGAGACCAACTTTCTTCAACCGTTCGCGTAATCGGAAAACGTGAGATGTACTTGGTTAGAAACGCGCCTAATTCATTATTAATTGAAACAAAATCTGCATTTTTGTAGTTGCGAATACTCTTAAATGATTTACATGGGGAAGCAGATGCCTGCAGGTCAAACTGAATAACACAATGGTCACATAAACCTGGTAAAAACGTTAAGGGAGACACAAGCTCAGGGGTTGTAGTAAGAATGAGGTCTAATACATTGGAAGAATGAGATGAACATCCTGTAGGATCTTGTACAAGTTGCTTTAAATTAAAATCAAGACAAAGGCTTAGAAACGAAAAAGCCTGCGATGAGTGATCCTTTATTGTGGGAGTGTCGTTTTTCCACTTAAGTGTGGAAAAATTGAAAATCACCCAGTAGAAGCAAAGACGAAGCAGGAAACCGTTCTACCAGTCTATTT
Source organism: Ixodes ricinus (assembly GCA_037355805.1). NCBI lineage: Eukaryota > Metazoa > Arthropoda > Arachnida > Ixodida > Ixodidae > Ixodes > Ixodes ricinus. The sequence goes on along the minus strand of JAZHYW010050497.1, from coordinate 20,445 downwards.
AAAACGTCGTGAAGATCAGAGCAAAATGTATTAGACAGAAGCGGAAGGTCGATAGCAGGCGCAAAAAATAAAATCCTTGTTCCTGACATTTACACGGGCACAAACAAACCCCAAAGATATGTTTAGTGGTACAACGCTCGATAATATAGGATCACGAACAGCATTAAGAACACCGCCACCTGAGCGCGAGTCACAATTGAAACGATTAGATCTGTACATATCTTCACACTCAAAAATTTCACTGTCAACAATTTTACTAGAAAGCCACGTTTTGGTAACAATAACAATATCAGCTGTGCACGTGTCGATAAGAGATGAAAAGGCATCGCGTTTGTCGCGCACACTTCGCACGTTAGAATACAATATTGAGATGGTGTTAGTCGCCGGGCCTTTAGATAGTTATGTTGATGGCGCGTGTGAATTATTGCTTGGGACAGGTGCGGAAACTGCATTATCGGTGCCCGGTTGCGGCGCGGAAACTGTGTTATTGGTGCCCGGTAGCGTAGCGTTCGAGTGTTTTGGTACACTCGTCCACTCCGATAAAGCTTCCTGCTTCGAAGGTCTGCTTGAGGGCACCTTCTAGTTGTTTCTGAAAGGGGAATCGGAGTCGCAAAAGCTGTAACGACGCTTCAAGACGGACGTGCCACACTCGTTGTTACAAACTTCCGACAAGAGTCGCAACACTTTTCCAAAAGTACCTCCTTGGGCCACATCGAGGTGCTCCGGGGTTAAGCCGTGATTACTGCACTCTCCAAAGACCCGTCATCATCGCAGGCCCAGAAAACGCCGCCTACGAAACTTGACATCGGTCCGAAAGTCCCGGCTCCAGAGCGAAGACGGCTGCTTGAACTTCTCGGCGCGTTCACTGGCTGTTTTGCTAACTCTCAAGGGTGCGACAAACTACACAAGGAAAGCACCCCATTGTTACCGACGACATCGCGCTCCCTGTTCACCGGTCACCCTATACTGAGTCTCCTTGAAGGAGAGGGAGGTCATTCGGTCATTCAGGGGCAAGTTAAAGAAATGCTCGACGACGGCATCATCCAGCCGTCAAAAATTCTATGGTCCTCACCAATCGTGCACGGTAAGAATGATGAAACTCTCTGATTCTGCGTGGACTATCGTCGACTGTACGCTGTTATTAAGAAGGATGTCCATCCGCTTCCTCGCATCAACGACATGTTAGACCGACTTCGCCACCCCCGATAATGTTTGTCGATGGATCTAAAGAGTGAATACTGACAGATCTAGGTCGATGAAAGGAATCGCGAGAAGACTGCCTTCATCACGCCAGATGGGCTGTACGAATTTAAAGCTGATGTCTTTCGGGCTATGCGCGTTTCATGGACACCGTGCTTGCCGGTCTGAAATGGCAGAGCTACTTTGTCTACCTTGACGGCGTTGTGGTGTTCGCCACCACATTCGACAAGCACTGGAGACGACTCCGAGCCCTCCTCAAAGCTATCAAGACCGCTGGACTCACCCTCAAGCCGACAAAATGTCGATTCGCTTATGAGAAACTGACTTTCCTGGGCCACGTTGCGAGCAGCGAAGGTGTTCGTTCTTACCTCCCTGAGAAGACACGTGCCTTAGCCGCATTCTCACTCCCCGTCTGACAAGACTGTAACAAGATTTCTCGGACTGTGTGCTTATTATAGGCGGTTTGTTCGAGATTTTGACAAGCTGTCCGCGCCACTGACATGTCACACGAAGGAGGCCATAAAATGTGAGTGGACAGAAGAACAGCAGTGGGCCTTCGGGGAGCTGAAACGAAGACTCGAGACGCCTCCGATTCCCGGCAACTTCGACCTATTTGCGGAGACCGAAATTTACACGGACGCAAGTAATACAGGGCTAGGCGCGGTGTTGATTAAACTACAGGTGGACACGAAACGAGTAGTAATTGACTACTGCAGTCCGACGCTCTCTAAGGCAGAGGGCAATTTCTCAACGACCGAGAAGGAATGCCTTGCTGTCGTCAGGGCAATAACCAAATTCCGCCCGTACCTGTACGGGAGTCCGTTTCGGAGGTTACAGAGCAACGCCTCGCTCTGATGGCTCGCCAACCTAAAGGATTCATCGGGACGCCTTGCGCGGTGCAGTTTGTGACATCAATATTTCGACATGACTGTGGTCTACAAGTCTGGCGCCGATTGTCTTTCGAGGGCGCCATCGAGGTGGCGTCTGAGCTCGCTCACGACGACGACGAGGACTACACTTTTTGGTGCAGTGAACGCCGAATACTTTGACGGAACTTCCGCGGGATGATCCTGACCTGCGCGCACTTATCGAGCACTTGGAAGGTCGGCATGCTACGGTGCCCCGAGTCTATCTGCAAGTTTTGCCGTCCCTTGCCATGCCTTACAAGAACAACTTCGCTAACAACAACATGGCATGGCTTTTGGTGGCTCCCAGCGGCCTGCGAGAAGGAATATTTCAAACCTGCTACAGTGACCCAATGAACAGACACCTTGGCTGCACCCAGACACTCGCCAGGATCCGCGAGAGGTACCACTGGCCGAAGCTTCCGAACACCTTTCACCTCAACAACCGATCGTGTCACGAGTGCCAACGACAAAAGAAACCAATGTCGAAGCCAGCAGGACTCCTTTCGCCAATCGATTTCACGTCTGCGCCATTCCGGCAAATAGGAATGGATTTGATTGGTCCTTTCCACCGTATCGAGTGTGGGAGAACCGCTTTGGATAATCGTCGCCACCGATTATCAAACCCGGTACAAGGAGCACCAAAGATTATTCCGTCGGGAACTGCGGTTGAAGTCGCTTAAGTCTTTCATTGAGTTCATCGTCCTTATGTATGGCGCTTCCAATGTGCTAATTACAGATCGCGGGTTCTCCTTTATGGCGCAGGTGACGGAAAACATTCTTCATCTCAGCCACAACAGCCATCGTCGCACCATGACGTACCACCCGCAGACCAACGGGATGACGGAGCGACTTGACAAAACAATCGCCGGCATGATCTCCATATACGTTGACGAAGAGCACAAGGCGTCTGACGAGGTGTTTCCCAAAGTCACGTTCTGCCAACAACACTGTTCTTCAAGAGACCACTAGAGTTACCCATTCCAGCTGGTACATGGTCGGAAGGTAACGACCATGCTCAACGCGATGCGGCCCCACGTGCTAGCTGACGATCTTCCAGCTCGCCCGACTCCAGATTCAAAACCAGCAACCTGTCGACGCTGGCAGCTACAACCTTCATCGTTGAGATGCCCACTTCCTGCCCGGAGACAGGGTGCTCTGTTGACGCTTATTCATTGCGCGCGGCCTCAGCGAGAAACTGCTGAAACGGTGCCTCGGACCGTACAAGGCACCACGTCGCCTCAGGGGGCTCAACTACGAAGTGATGTCCAGACGGAATGCAAACATCATCACGACGCCGACCACGACCCGAGGGGTTCATGTCGTTTGACTACAGGCCATCTTACACTCGATAAGACTGTGGACTTTTTGTGTTCCAGATGACTCTTTAGTTTACCGTTCTTTTAATTTGCCTTGTTTGTTTTGTGTCTGCATCGGGGCGAATAGCTTTTTAAAAGAGGGAATAAGGCCGTGCGAATAGGTGACGAAGCCTTCAATAAACAAAATATAAAAGCTTCTCTAGCCGAGCCGGCAGCGCGCTGGGCTCACACGCAGGTGGCTCTAGTTTGATTTGTGGCACTCCATGTCCTTTTATTTTTCTTTATGTAAGTACACGATTAGAGAAGGTAGATTCACCATCTAGCCTGTTCATGTTCGAAATGTATAGTTTAAGTAGGATCGAGGCAGAATATTCTAGGCTTCAAGGAAAGGCCTAAATGAAGCTGTGCCGCGCCGTATAAGACGAGTCTTTCGCCTGCTCTAGATCTTGCCATTACGCCACCATCATCGCCTGTTATCGTCCGCTCATGATTGTTTTGTTCGGGCACAGGTTTCACCTAATAAACATTTAGTTTGTTCCAAGATTTCCTCGCCTTATTAATTGTCATTCGCGACAATATACTGATAGTGAATTACACGCATAAAAATGTATGACGATATGAATTAGAAGTATATATAAAGTGTAAATGGGTGTTTGTAAATCAACTACTGGAATACAACTCACAGGCAGCTAATATACTGCTACTAAAATATTTGTTTAAAAGTGTATCACGATGTCTATCAGAAAGGTATTTTAAAAAGAAAGAAGTACATAAAAATAAAAATACTCGGAGGCAAGTCAGACAGCTAATATACTGATACTGGAACACAGGAACGAAATTGTATCACGATATGAGTCAAAAATACATGTTGAAAAAATTTGCAAATACAACTACTCGAATACGAGTCATAGGCAGCTGATATAGCGATACTAAAAACGCATGTATACAAGTGTATCACGATGCCCATCAGAAATTTTCTTAAAAATAAAGAATAATTAAAAATTAAAAATACTCGGAGACAACTCAGAACAACTAACGTACCGATACTGAAATACATGTATGATAGTGTATCACGATACGTAGCGAAAATGCATTTCACAAATAAAGAAGCAGTAAAAATTGCAAACAATGAAAACTCGTCATAGAGCAGCTCATACAGGAATACTAAAATATCTGTAGAAAAATGTATTACAATGCGTGTCGGAAATAAAGTTTTAAAATAATTAAGTATTCCAAAATACAACTACTCAAAGACACAAGTCTGAGACAGCTCATATACTTATACTGAAATATGTGCGCTAAATTTTTTCACCGTGGGTATAAAAATTACATTTAAAAATAATAAAGTATTTCCAAATGCAGATACTCGAAGACAAGTCAGAGACGGCTAATATATCAATATTCAAATATTTGAGGCCTTGTTTTGGCAAAGCTAGAGTTCGGTTCAACTGCGTGGAATTTTGTCGGAGTGACGCAGTTCTTAATTGGGGAGAAATTGCAGGGACGTCGTGTGCGTATTGCATTAGATAGAGTGGGAGGCGCTATTGTTTCGACAATAAGATCCAGTTCAATTTGCTTGGTCTTGTTCTTTTATGCAGAAGATACAAAGGAGATATATGTTCGTTTAAGGCGGATAATGCCGTAATTGAGGCATCGTCACTTCTAAACCCTTTCGACAATCGGGGTTGCCCCCCGCCCCCCCCCCTTTCTCTTCCTCCCCTCTCTACACAGATGATGTTTCCCGTTGTTTGTTTGTTTTTGTTTACGTTCTTTTCTTTTTCTGAACTATCTAGTTTGAGCACTATATTGCTTGAAGGCTGTTTAGATTTAGAAGCCTAAAATGAAAATATTGAAGGAAAAAGTTTTCTTTCTTGGATTCGGTTTTATTGTGGCGAATCCGCTACTGCTAAATTCCAGCGGCTGTCACATACCTATTCGGAAGTACTTTACAGAACTTCTTCGTCGGATGATGTGTTCTCATCCTCTAAATTTTATTCCGAAAAGCGTTCGAAGTCTGAATCAGAAAAGCCATTGGCACCACCACCAGAGCGATTGATATGCGAAGTGAACATGGCGTACGCCCAGCGTTTGATTTTAAAGCTAAAAATAGCCCAGCGATGCGAAACAATGCGCGAACATAACGTTTATACGTCATCAAATGAAACATAGCAACACCCTCAGGGTGCTGCGCAGTTTCGCATTTAGGATGGGCACTTTCGAATGTGTAGTCACCGCTGTACATGTACGGCGATGATTCTCATAGGATTAATCGCATTTCCTTTTGTGCTCCAAACAAGCGTACCAGAGGTTTTTGTTTACTGTTTTACCCGCCCAATGTCACTCTTAAGTCGTCATTGCCAAGCTTCCAAATTAATTGTAACTAGGATAAACATGATTTGGATTTTTTTCTTCATTCTAGAAAAAGGGCATAGCCATTACACTCCTTGCCACATATAAGACACCCCAAAATTTTAGTTCGGTGTGAAATGCCTTGCCGTGGAACTGACGGCCCTAACTTTTATGAGAGGCTTGATGACGGTGCGATAAAGCATAATAAACAGCTAAAGTTACGTATCAGAAATTACAGAAAGAGAACACTGGGGTTTTACAATAGTGTCAAGAAAACCCCGATTACTCCTTTGCAGTCAGTCACACGTACATAAGCTATTTTATTAACTTGTACGACTCTGCAATGAAGCCGCTCTTAAAGGTTAGTACTGTCGCTTCAACATCACTGCGCTGTACGTCGAACTAAATTTTTGGGGTGTATTCACTTTTTTTGTGTGTTCCTTTGTAACCTTTCTGAGAATTATGCCGACGCTCTTAAAAGACTCAGCAGTCTGTTTTTATAATCGTGTTTTAATATTCGAGCTTCAGCGTTTCTTTTTACTTTTTACCTTTTTTCGGTGAAGGCTCAGTTTTATTTTTACTGTTCGTCTGGTTCATTTTTGTGCGTGTAATGTACACACTTTTGAGGCTAGGACCTGCTTGTTGCGCTCTCTAAGCAGATCACATAAAAATGTGTATACAACTGTATCAGGATGCGAATCAGAAACACGTTAGAAATACAAAAGTATTTCAAATTACAAATACTCGAAAACAGGTTAGAGACGGCCGGTATACTGATACTGAAATACATGTATAAGAGTGCATCACGATGTGTATAATAAAGACAGTTTTAAAATAAATAAAAAATATGTTAATATCAAAACGCTTAAAGACAATTCCGAGACAGCTAACATACCGATATTGAAATACATGTATCAAATTGTATCGTAGGCAAGTCAGGTACGCCTATTACACTGATACTGAAATCCATATATAAAAATGAACCACGATGCATATTTGAAAATTCAGGTACTCGGACACGAGTCGAAGAAAGCAAATGTACCGATAGTGAAATACACGTAAAAAGTGTATCATAACACGCATTAGATTGATGCCGCACTGTTGTGCGACATCGGTCACTGAGGCATCGGTAGAAAAGGACTGAGAAATTACAAAACAGAACAAAAGAGCTGTATTTTTTCTTTTCTGTTTGTTTTTCGTTCGTCTTTGTGCAGCTCAATCTAACCTTTCAACAAAATGTACACACTAGCTGAAGTAAAGCCTGCAACCAAGGCTTTTCCTACCCAAGCCTACTCTTATAACCGTCTGCACAAAGCGGTACGCTTTCCTACGGCGGCCAAAGCACTAGCCATCGCCGAGGCCATCGCCTTCCCTGCGTGCACACCACCACGATCAGATGCTCATTCGCACACATGTGTTCAAGGAGCCTGTCGACGAGTTTTCGTACTACAGGCTGCCTCCGCAATTATACTTCACTATTCAACAACACCTAACCACTCAACCCCATCAATGTCGCCTTCCAATGAATTCCAGGACATCAGGGTATGGTAGAGGAGGAGATTCCAGAGCGAACGCGCTCTCCCGCGCTGAAAGAAAATTCCGAGCCTCCCACCCTCTGGCCTGAGTGCTATGGCCCACACGAACACCATGGGCAAAAACACAAAGCCCGAACAGTCATTCTTAAAGGACTGTGCACGATCGCCGCGAGTCTCCCCCTTTCCTCTCTCCACTTTACAGCTGCTTTGCACGTGACGCTACCGTCATTCTACGACGTGCGCAAAGTGACACATTCGTTACCTCCCACTATACATACCATGCAGGTGTTCCCTGGGCATACAGCGTTCATGAACGCCCCTCTTGCGTAATTAGAACGGCTGGACCTCGCAGCCTTGGGGTTTCCCCTGTAAATTGAGGGGGGGGGGGGGAGTGCCGTCATTTATCGTCGACAAAGGGCACAGTGCCACACCTGCTGCCTTGGCGAATCCGGTATCTCGGCGGGTCGGCGGCAGCCTTCTCCCACGACGCAGAACAAAAACACGACAGCGAATGCTGCGTGATGCACATGGGTTTTCTCTGACGCGAAGTTTCCAAGCCGCCCGAGGAGGATGTGGTTCTGAAGGCGCGCTGTCTAGCGCCAATGAGCGGAGTAGATTGTATCCTCCTAGTGAGGTATTTGGTGTGCAGATTGCAGTAGGCCCTCACCCTCTGAGCCCTTCTCTACTCCGCACTTATTGAGGCTCCTTGCCGCCTCCAGGTAACGCAGCGTGCATCGAAGGTCACGCGCCCTGCCGTTCGGTTTTCATTCGTTCCCGATAATACGAACAACAAGACGAAAAGTAATCCATGCGCCGTTCATTCGAGTTCTGCGTAAAACAGAACTGCATTTTAATACAAGGTATGTTTGAGTCGACTTGGCAAGCCTGTGTTAGGTTGACAACTAACATCTGGGTATTGAACGTACCACGTGTATAAACTTTTCGAAGATACGTACACGCTGTGCACTCAGCAGCGGTTTTCTTGAAGTACCTGAAAATGCAGTTCCTGATCGAATAGAAATATATTTGACATTTTATTTAATACAAATATATGCAATATGCGGTTATTTGCTATCTCCTAAGGACTGACTTTGTAAGCAGGTTTCACTGCAACAATACAGTCTGAAAATGATATTGTCTTCTAGATAAAAGAAATATTTCTGCTGCAAAAATAATGTTCTTATTCTGATTTGAATTCAGATTTGTGTCGCGGAGAAGGACTACACTGGTCGTCGTTTACCCGATCAGCAAGTAAATTTTGGATTCAGCATTCTCACGAATAGTAGCGTCTTTTACGAGACCCCGGACACTGTCAAATTCAAAGTAAGTGCCCTTTACATTCATTATTGTTTGCGATATTTAAAAAAATGAGAAAACATTGCATTAGCTTGCACATCCTACACACTAGCAGTAGTATGTAACTTTGTGCTCGGCTTCTGTTTTTACTTCGAGAAGACAAGGAGAAATGCACTTAGCCTATCGCCGACAGCGTTGGCATTTTCAGACAAAAAGGTACCCAGGAGTATACATTCATATGTTGTGTTCAACTCTTGACACTATAAGCAGTGCTGTGCGGAACGGTGCTTCAAGGAACGACGTTCCTGGAACGAGTTACTTTTGAAGAAAACGGGGAAAGCCGCAGTTCCATTTTGCGACTGTGGAACTTGGAACAGGAACTCGTTACGTTTTCGAGGGAACGGCAGGAGGAACGGCGTTACGTGTTACAATTTTACCCGAATTTATCGGATATTTAGGCTTTTTATTAGCATCCATTTCGTCCTCTGGCTTTATGGGATGTGGCAGTACCCAAAGAGAGTCGAAAACAAAGAACTGCAACACATGTGATTGTGGCAGAATGACAGGGAGCTTGATGTGGGCATGTTCACTTCCTTGCGGTATATTATTTACGAACTATAGAGCTCATCATTTCATGCAATTATGCAAATGAAGCCTCAATATATAACCAGTTCAAACATCAAAAAGTAACGGTAACGCGGTACTCTTGAACCACTGGAACTTGTAACGGAAACTCATTTCGAGATTGAGAAGGAAGGAGAAACCAGCGTTTCTTTTTGTTTTGGATGACCGTGAACAACACTGATCATAAGCGCGTTTAAAAATTGGCACCATTGATTGCATTCTCTCTTTTTACATTTACAATCTACCCCTATGGCGCAATTCATTTATTCGGGTCCTACTACTTACGGCTAAAAGGCCTGCCGAGTTTGGGAGAAAATGTCGTATGTTAAAATCATGGATTAGTCTGTAGCGAGTCACGCCAGACGTGCCCTGAAGGTTGGGTAAAAACGCGAACACAACAAAAGCCGGTGTTAATACAGCGATATCCGTTATAAGCTTGAAAACGAAAATCCCTAAAACTCGCCATGGTTTTCTCGAAATTTGAATCCAGGTTGCGCTACTACGAATCCACACCGGCTGCTACAATACGCCGCCTTATAAACAGCATGTGTTCAAGACAGCCACACATATAAATTTGGCGCAGTGCCTTCTTGCTGAGCGCAGTTGCGGTGACGGCGCATCAAGCAACCTGAGTCTCACGCCGCGTCGGAGAGAGGGCTTCTATGTGTAGAAAATAAATTAGTGCGCGACTCTCCTAGCAGACACCGGCGATGGTTGCTCAACGTAGAGTGCAAGATAAATAAGGATACACTACGGTCCGATAAGGTGTCGCAGCTCTCTCTGTGACTGCACAGTCTAGATTCACATTGGGCTACTAGGTTTTCGTAATGCCAACAATTTAAAGGGTCCGTGCAACAATATTGGTCACGAACATTTCTCACTTTGCGCAAGCCTACTGTCGCTAGTGGGACCCAACTACAGTGAACTAGAACTATAATTAGTAAAAGAAAGTGGAAAAGGCCGCGCGTTCTGCTGGTGTTGGAATCCTGATGATATGGTACTGAGCCCTGCTGCCCTTCTGTGTTCGCTAAACTAAAAAAATAGAAAAACAAAACTGGGACGTTTGGCACAGGCTCGCGGCTTGTGACTGTCGTATGCGAGCAAGGCTACAGTGGGTTTACACTGGACGCCATATTTGAGTGCGCTGCTCAGAGCACATGCTCAGAACATGCTCACATTAATAGGTTGCTAAGACCAGCAATCTTGAAGGTGTGGAATACACGTTGCAAAAATAGCTGTGGAAGCTGGCCATCCGTACGCGCTCAACAGTCGCGCATGCAACTATGGCCTCCAGTAAACACTCCTTGTACTCCCTGCACCCTTAAGCTGAGATTGCAGTCAGAGCTACAAGCGCGAGCTAACCCGTTCTCTAAACTTTGAGATGTGCATCTCTAGTGCAAGTACTCGCATTGTGGAAAAACCACTCAAAGCAGCGACCTCGCGCTCTCATGCTAGTGGCATTGGCTGCAGTCTCAGCTTAAAGGAGTACGGAAACAAAAAATATTGCACTTTTATTTCTTTGTTTAGATGTTGTTCATGTTGTGCATGACCACCCAGAAACGCTAGCCTAGTGTAGTGTTTCTGATCTGCAGAGCAGAAAAGTCAAAAAAATAATTTTAAAACGAATGAACAGATTTCAAAATTGCATCTGGTGGCGGTCTGTCAAGCTACGTTGGAATGCCGTCGCGTCATGAGTTCCTAAGAAGCAGCGCCAGTTAGTGGCACTATGGCTCTCTCGTCGAGTTACTTAGTCCTGATTGTTACTTGGCGGAAAACGCTCATAAGCTGAGACTGCAGCCATAGCTACAAGAGCGAGCTAGCCCGCGCTCCTGACTTTGAGATGTGCATATCTAGCGCGAGGGCTCGATCGCTCTGCGGAACAACGCTTCAAAGCAACGACCTCGAGCTCTCGATGGTTGTGGCATTTGCTGCAGTCAACTCCACAGTGCTTCTTCGACGTGCAATCCGCACCATCCAGATCGCCGTTTTTTGTAAACGTTAGAAAGGAGCCTGATCTAAGGATGAAGGAGACCTCTGTCAGGCCAACCACACACCATTACTAGGTACTGACGGTTATTTCTACTTGACTGGTTCCCTCGACCACTACTTCTGCGGTGTGAATCTAACGCGGTGAAGCGAACCCTCGTGGCACATAAAATACTAGAATTGCCGCAAATTATGTTACGGGCAAGCTATGTTTAGACCATAGGGCGTACAGTCGTCGGATATTAGTACTTAGTGAGATCGTCGCGCGTAAACGCCACCAAGCGGCAAGGCTCGCAACTACAGTACCTTTGACTGTGCTGGAACATTTCACGTCACCAGTGCGATACGTATTGCGCTTCTCGGTGGCCGAATTCGCAGCGAGGGGTAGAGAGCTTGCACCCACGTCATTTCGTTTCCGTACCCCTTTAAGGTGAAAACCCACCCCTGGTTAGTGGAATTCTGAACCAACAGATGGCGATGGGATCACCTTCCAGACCTGTGCATGAACGCAATAAATCGTGCGTGGTGGCGCTTCGGTGCATTGTGATATTTTCTTTCTCCTGAAATTGACATCCCTGGGCGTTCACTTGCTTCTCGGTGCGCGAGCTTTGTGTGGAACGCGGCCCGGCTGCAGATATTCACTTTGGTAAAATGAAGTAGGACAACATAACAAGAGTAATACTAATGTGAAACAATGCCTCAAACCATTAAAATATTAAAAATAACGTTTAGCTCTGACTGTAGAGACAGTTGAAATGACTGCGATCGGCGCGCTTCGTCCGCCTGTGAATAAATACAGCTGCGTTTGAGATTCTGTGTCATGCAGTTCGTTATTTTATTTGCCGCATGTAGTCTCAAATTTTCCTTCAATGATGCTTCCTAACCAGTTCGCCTGCGTCCTTTACCTCCTGGGCTACAATGAATTTTATTTGAAATTAGTGATCTTTTCTAAATATAACCCGTCAAGGCTCGAATTTTGGAATGACTTCCTGAAAAGTCCGATTTCGCGCGGGTTGTCATGTATAAGAATGGCGCCCAATCATTTCCACCCCTAGTTTTTTAAATATAAAACGGGAAAACAAAGACTCTAAGAACACACCCAATTGCAATTGCGGACAAGTAACTTCGTGTTATTTTGCAAGTGAGGAAGGAAATGCATGCATATTATGTAGGCAAAAGTTTAAATCTTGAGGACTGTCGCGCAAGGCCTATTTAAATACTAAAATAGGTTTTAATCTATGCGTGTCGATATATATATATATATATAAAAGCATAAACAAATGCACGTTGACTTGTCTACACCTCGATGGTCCACAATACCACCGAAATGCACCCGAGACAGTAACAACTTCAGTTGGTTCGAACCCAGGATAGCGGAATGCTAGACCGGCGCGATGGCCGCTGCGCCACACCGAAGACAGCGCGAGGAGCATAAACCTTGCTTATGACCCTGAGTACGGTCGCTAGGTGTGGCTCGTGGAGGTACGTCACACAAAATGCGTCAAGAACTTTTCTGAATGGTACTGCGTGAATCTACCTGGCGAAAGCAGTCGCGCATACTCCCGGCCCCCTTAATCAACGCTTACTTTCTTAGAGGTCTGCCTAGATGAATTCAATGCCTCAAAGTTTGTCTCTCTCCGAGATTTCCCATACAAACAGAGGAGAAATTTTATCACATTTGGAATCACCTTCGGCTCATTTTTAGGCTTTTTTGTGTGTCCAGGCGATGTCAACGCCCATCAAGAACCCATGTTTGGAGGAGCTTTGACAACTGTGCGGTCAATTTTAATTTATGGCGAGAAACCCAATTTTCCTATCGAAATGTTTACAGGGTACTGGCGTCTTAAGATACACGGCGCAACCGGACCATGTCTATGATTTCTGGGAATGGCACGAACAAAATAGGATATTCTTCTGAATAAAGCTATAAAGGAGCATTGTTACCACCTTCCACTTTCTTCGCTCAGTTCTTTGGCCTCCCGTGCAAGCAAATTGAAATTCAAACGGAGCAGAGACACAAACGTATGCGTCCGCACAAAAGCACACAGACCGGCGGAGAGAGAAACAGGGGGAGATAGAGAGTCACAGAGAGACAGACTGAGTTAGAAATCTAAGGTATAGCTCGATCTTGCATTGACCAGTAGAGTCATTGTGTCTTACACAAAGCTTGCTGCTTCTCTTTCGAGACTATACCATCAACTTGCGTTCTTTGAAACCAAATGGAAAGTCATTGTTGTTAGCGCAACTAGTCACTGTGCGCGAGTTCCAAAAGCAACAATTATTATTTTAATGTAAAGTGATTAAAATGATAGAACACTCAATTAGACCAAAATAATCCAACTTAAACTACATAAATTTGGTTTATATGCTTTTTTCTTCATGATGTTGCCTACATACATATGTAAAGTATGGGCATGAGTGCACGACTTTAGATAGTGCTTCACTAGAGCGAAAAAGCATGCAATGAGACGAACCACGTAACGAAGCAATACCCTTGTTAACACTGCAAACAATTTGTGACATGAAGTACATAAATAATGTAGAAAATATCCCCAAGGTAAAACACATTTACGCATAAGGAGATTTACTTATACCTGAAATGAAACTGCGTCTCACGACCTCAGGCGACTTGTCATGCGTTGAAAATATCCGCCGTCCTAGAACCAACCCTGGACTCTCCGAGATCTGGTGCGCTCTCTACCAACTGAGCTAATCAGGAGCTGAAGCCAGTCAGTACAGCAAACGAATGTTAGCCTCTTCATTCCCAAAGCTTTACTTGAAATACTAGACACCTACAAACCCTCACATCGCTTTAGAACACACAAAATATCAAACATTTGGCGTCGGAAAAATATTCCCTTTATTCGTGAGCTTGTTTTTGAACTGTTGCTCGCATGAGCAACGCTGGGCATTTACCTGCGGCACTACTTCACATCGGACAAATAAAGGCAGTCACACGGAATGAAAGGAAACATTTCTGCAATAGAAACATAAGAAGAAAAACACAATTGAAAACGTTCCAGTGCAGTTGGCTCTTTCTTCCATGTCAAAATGAAAAATTAGCGTCGCTACGAGTATTGAGGTATTTGACGATCACAAACATAGAAAAGGTAATTATTACAACTTTTTCTCATTTTCGTGCTCTTTTTTTCATTCGCATTAATGTGTTACTTTTTTTTGCTATATACAATATGTTCTCAGAAATTCAGCAACTATGCCCTCTTTCACCAAAAATAACATCAAATTCAAAAATATCAAGACCAGAAAAAAAAGCGCGAGCACACGCACTCACGACGCAATGGTCACGACGTATTCACTTCATTGTGTTTAGCCGATGATTGCACAAACAAAACAAAAGAACAAACTGCATGACATCTTAACGCTACTTGATTGGCGTCCTCGGCTTTATAATGTTGGCCTCGCCCTGATCTCAAGTAAATCGAAGACAAAATTCAAGTATTAGGGTCACACCAACGAAGAGCCTCCGGCAGGCGCTCCAGCGAAAATGAAAACAGCTAGTTACATTTTTTGTTAATTTAAGATCATTTATCGTACAAACCAAAATTTCGGTTGCAGGGCGCCTTCTCAGTAATGCGCAGCGCAAGAACCAGGCGAACTTGACTGCTCCTTGTTTACGGGTTGTGGTTACGTAAAACGCCTGAGCTCTGATTGGCTCCAATTGACGGATAGTGGGTAGACCTCAAGCAAGCTGCCTTGAGGTCTACTCACTGTCTTTCCAATCAGAATCAATCAGAGCTCAACGTCATTCTGACGTTAACGCAACGCTCGCGAAAGTAGCAGACAAACTTACGCTCCTAATAGACCTCCGTCAAATTGAGGGCACCTTGGATGGAATTAAAACCCGCCAAACGGAAACCCGTAGGCCAGTGCTTTGCCCCATAGCCACCGATAATTATTTTACATAATATTTCCAGTTAAAAGCAACGAACACGGCTAAGAAACAAAATATAGTCGCACCATTTCTAAAAGCCATAGTGTGATTGCAAAAACAATTTTCGCAATTCATGAAAGAATTTGAATTTGCAAAATGATGAAATTGCAAACACCAGAATCCCTTTCACGTCATCAACTACTTTATTTGAGCATACCGACCCGCAAAGAAACAAGTGAAAAACAACTGTGATCCGCTCGTATTATCGCACTTGTTGGTTTTACATCTCTGGCTTGCTCACTGAGTGCATCCATGCACCTGTCACCCACCCATCTGGTGCCATTTCTGTCTCTCGCGTGGCGTTCCAAGTGACACATGACCCCAAATGCAAACCAAGCTCTTCTTGAACACGTGTTGCCATTTGTATCTGATATTAGAGCATTGCAACTTCCCGCAAATGAATGCAGAAACGTTTGTGATTGAATTCTGAACTTCACGTGTAATCTATCAATTTGCTGTTTCTGGAAAATGAAATATCGAAAGGTGCTTCGTAATAAATATCTCTTTATTGTCTTTTGTTGAATCAAATTTGTTTTAGAGCACGAAAATAACACTTTTAAAAATTTATTTCTCACTTCAAAATGTACACAATCTGTACGGTTTATTGCTTCCTTTTTTATTCCACTATGGTCAACAGACCGTTCACGTAAATTATCGTGGTGTATGGAACGTTATAGGCCCGGAAAGGAATTGTTCAACATCACAAACTGTGGTCTATTAAAAGTTAGATATTAAAGTGAAAACAAAATAAACGGAATATTGAGACATTAAAATTTAATAAAAAGGAGTTAGTTAATGTAACATTAAATTTATGAATGGAGAATGCACAACCAAGGAGTTCTAAACCGTCCCATATGAATCAAAGCGGCACGCATGGTGGAGCTGCACTTTATGTGCTGAAAACAGTATTTGCTCAGCCCCTCGATGTGTTTGCGTTTGCCTTGCAGAGTAGCGTCAAATGCGACAGTACACAGGGTCCGTGTCTCGAGTGGCCCCTAGGCTTGAATGGCGGCGGAGCACCCGCTCGTGGCAATGCCTCGCGAGTTTCCACAACCATGGTTGGCGGCACTTGCAAGAAAACGCCTTTATCAATCTGCTTTACGCAAGGCAGCTGCTCGGAAAAGAGTGCTAGCGCCATCTGCTAGGTTCACCATAATGTGCCTCACGGGGAGGTCGCTTTTGCGCTTCTCAATGTTCGACTTGACTGGGACGCGCAGCACCAATGACCGCGAAGCGTCTTTGCCGCCGCGTAATTTAATTTTCAAACACACAAGCGAATGTTTTATTTCAGTCTCTTCTTCGAAAAACCTTGACGACGACAGGCTTATGGGGTTCACGTTCCTGGCGGTGGCGACAATGCGATCCGCAGGATTTCGTCATCAAGCTTCGCGATCCCCGCAGTGGTAATATTTAATGGCCCCCATACAGAAACGAGCACTGCACGATTATTCGATTCGTGCTCGTGACAATCAGTGCCTCGACATGCATCCCCATCGGTGCGATGACAGGAAGAGACGAATCTTAATAATCTGTGGAACTCAACGCGTGTCCCGTGCTTTGCCGACCCCGGCGGGTTGGGGAAAATAATAATAATTCGGGTTGTTGGGGTATTTATAATGCGTGTAGTGGGTAAGCCATTTCAAAGTTGCGACGAGTCACTCGCTGTAGCGGCGAAATATAGCCAGTGCGCTACAACCGCTAGCCTGGGGTCTTTAACGTGTACCAGGCAGTAGTGATACACGACCGCACGCCGGTATGATGCTCATCCAGATCGAAACGGAAGGGTGGGGATTGATCCAGGATCCCTACTTTCTGCAGCGCTCCGAGCTCCTCCGAGTTGGTGTGCGCTAGTACACTCGGCCACCCCTTCCGTGTGGCGATGAACATTGGAGGTGCATATAATTGCTGCAAATCACGTAATTGCTTGTTCTGCCAGCTCGTTTTTTTGTTTTTTTTTTCAGTTCGTGCTGCGACTGCTTTTGCGTAGATAAAAAAAAACTAACGCGTGTTTTATTGGTTATGAATGTCAAGGAATATTTCTAAGCGGTATTTCCTGGAAGTACAAAAAATGGGTTTATCGCTTCTCAAACATATTTCTTAAATTTGCCACTGAGGTGGTCTTTTTATAATGCACTTTGTGCTATCAAGACGTGCGAAAAATACGATCTAACATTTCGCTTCCCGAATACTTTCCCGCAACGGCCGTCGACGATCAACCACTCTGACCTGCGGAGCGAGTGATGCGAGTACGAAGGATACTAATTAGTTCTTCAAAAGATTTAGTTCATGGCTCGGGCACAAATCAAAAGTGTTTTTATCTCGCTAATTTACAAACTTTTTATGCACAAATTAGATTACCTTCAAGGACCCGAAAAGTTCATAATGACTACCCTTCACAACCGAACCTATATCCTAAACATTTTACATTCATGCTCGCGACAATAATGAACGTCATTTTAGTTTTAGGGATAAATATTTTGAATTGTCGTCCGCTAACATGAAAAAATTATCGAGAGCTTTTAAATACTACGTGCATTCACATGCGTGATGCACACTTGGACGTGAACAGTCACAGCGAACAACTAAGGGACCCAGGGGAATGATGAGGTTTAGCATTCGATCACCTAGACGAAGAGAAACTCGATGTGCACAAGGGTAATTTGAACGACGTCTCCGTTGCTCGCTGTGGCTCCGCGCCAGCTTTCACTATATGTTCACTTTTGGTGATACCCTAAGCCTCGTCGTTCGAACGAATACTTTGTAGCCTCTCATCAAAGTGATTAGTTTCCTCGTAAAAAGTTCAACAAAGCGAACCTACAGGAGGCTCTTTATAGCATGGTTAGAACTGAGGAGACAGTGCACTTTAGTTCAGAGATAGCGAAACGCTACAACGTGGCCGGAAGCGATACGCCCACGTTTGCAGACTTCACTGCGTCACTCTTCGCATCTCTGACACGCCTGCGAGTGACCTCTCAGCCTTCCTGATGTGTGCTGCATCCCTCCATCCGGTGGCGTGGTTCCAGTCCCTTCAGGTTCTGGGCCTCCTACCGAGGGCCCTAATCTACACGGCGGGACGAAGAGGGACGAAGATATCGCCGCCTGCTGCGATTGGCCAGCGGCGTGGTGGTGACCAATCGCAGCAGGCGGCGATGTCCCGGTTGTCCCGCTTCGCCCCGGCGTGTAGATTATGTCCCAACATGAGCCACTGGAAACAGAAAACTGGTTTCGGTGATATGCGTTCAATGCTTACGACGAACTAAATGCAAACGGGACATAAACCCGAATCCCCGACTAATAAAAAGGTATTCATTTTAAAATGCAAGGAGCCTAAAAAACCGATCTCACCAGCCAGTTTTGCTACGCAACGAATACCCGAATGCGTCCAGGAAAATAATGTTATGGCGGCTTCACGCATGTGCCTATGCTTGGTCAGATCAGTGTGCTGATTCAAACGCCGCGCATCATCCCAAAGTGCCTCTTGGAAGCGTCTTGTTTTTTTAGAAAGATGTTGACTTGCTTACTTCAATCCATAGTAACGAGCGCCGATTTTATGGTCCAAACCTTGCTTCGTTTCAGATATGCAATCTTACGAAGCGTTATCCCAAACTTAATATTGGAGTGGGCCTTTTCAACCTGCACTGGGAGGACTGGGGAAACGACTGCGCCAATGCAAGTCGCCTGAACCACGCTGTGGGATTCTGGCGCACAAAGGCTGTAGCAGAGTATATGAGGACAACACTTAGAGACCCACACTTCAGCCAAAGAATCCACCTTGCTAATAAAAAGAAAATGTCAGAACCGGTTGTATTTCAGTTCTTGCATCTGTCACGGCGATTGTACTAATTCACCGGCAATAACCTTATCAATATCTCCGAACTTTAAAATCCACCATCGATCTTGCAGCTCCCTCCTCCGCATAACGTGCCGGGAAGTTTGATATTTAGCCAGATGTTCCAGTTAAAAAAAGAGAGCCGTCGGGTGGCCAAAGAAAACATTCAAATTCAAACTCAAATTCAAGTTTATGAATTTATCTTCACACAAGAAGGGAAAGAGCAAAAACCCGATGTCGGCCCGTCACTGTAACTTCTACGGCTGAACTGGACAGTAGAGCAACACGAAACCCCGACGCCGGCCGGGGCTTGTAGCTCACCGGCGCCAACGGCCGGGCGCCGCAACCCTGCTACCAGGACCGGCTGGCGTATAGTCCAGATACCGGCCGACGCGGTGTGCTACCTGGGTGCTTGTAATGCTGACAAGTCAATGGTACTGTGCGGTCAACATTCGCCGTTTTATGCCTGCGTTTTACAAATGTTCACAAGCCAGTGATACTGACAGGCCAACACTGCCGATTTTGTGCTCTCTGTTGTCCAATATTGATATGCCAATAGAATGATATGCCCATTTCATGCCATTGTTCATCCTATGTATGAAAGCCAAGGAAACTTACAGGCCAACGTTGCGCTGTTAATCCGAGGTTTCTTCCAATATTATTTTCAGTAATGAAGCTGGGCCTTACTGTAAACATCATACAATGGCACAGCCAATATCCGTAAGCAGTTCGCTCCAATGGACCATCACTGGTCTATATTTGGCCAGTGTAATTCCCATATTAAGTGAACACCGTGTGCTGACATGCAGACTTGATCTGTGTTCTAATGAGTGCACTTAGACTGTTTCCCTATCTCAGGATGGGCCGGCCGCTTCCGCAATTGTTCCTCCTCCGCAGTCTTCTTCCAGGATTCTTTCTGGAGTGCGCGTAATGATCCCAAAAGCGGCATGGCCCTGGCGACGCACCTGCAGCACCTAGGGGGCAGCACGCGGCATAGACGGGGCATGGCGCTGCGTTCCCTGAACCCACCCAAACCTGCAATAAAAGCCTTGCCTCAGAAAGCGGAGGTATTGGATGAGGGTGCAGAAGTCTCCACTCGTGCGTCTGACCAAGACAACATGAAGTGTTAGACTCAAAACTCAACTCAAGAAATAACGTGTGATGCTCTCCAGAGTTACGTTGTAGCTTCATTGTTGCCGTGTGCGGCAGATTCTGTGACTTTAGGTTAGTTCTTTTCCCGAGTTTTACTGGTTTGAGCACTTTTTGCTTCCGTCTAAAGGAAATGGCTAGATGTCACTTTTATGCGTGGAACTGCCGCGCTCTTTTGCGTGATATTGACGATGCTTACTTTTATGAACAAGCGCTGTCTTATTGCTCTCTTTTGCAAGAGCACACCACAGTGATCATCATAAGTCAGTGTTGCGCCTCCATCAAGCTCTTAGAAAAGATC
>JAZHYW010050495.1:0-13474 GCA_037355805.1 Ixodes ricinus | reverse complement strand
CCCCCCCCCCCTCTTCCCCCCCCCCCCCCCCCCCCCCAATTTGTATACATGTATAAAGAAAAGGAGAGAGTATAATGTTTGTGTTCATTAAACACCCCCCCCCCCCCCCCCCCCCCAAGATATATGTGTGTGTTAAAAAGGTGGACCAATTTGATATTACGAAAAACTACGCGTCGCAACAAAAAAAGGCTTCTGTCGTTTTGGTCTCTCGGCCAGTGGGCCTATTTAGGAAAATTATATCAAAAAAAAGCCCGAGATAGTTATATGGTTAATTATTTTTTGCGGGGTTTCAACTTTTTTAATATTAAGGTTTTTTGCTTATGGGCGTGGCTCACTAGGCCGGCAGCACAGTGCTCAGCGCGAGCAAAAACCGACTCAGAATCGCAGACCGCAGAACAACAGGAAGGCGGCACGCGCGCAGCATTTTGCGGCTTTCTGGAAAAACCGCACAGGCTTCCGACGGGGTTTTGCTTCGGTTAGCTATCGGAGCGCATCGCTTGCCTCGGTAGCAGCCGGCGCCCTTCGTGGAGAAATGGAGCGCAAC
This sequence comes from Ixodes ricinus, assembly GCA_037355805.1. NCBI lineage: Eukaryota > Metazoa > Arthropoda > Arachnida > Ixodida > Ixodidae > Ixodes > Ixodes ricinus. Next base: position 12,930 of record JAZHYW010050495.1, on the reverse strand, counting down.
CAACCCCTGCTGCGCTGTCATCTGCTGTCATCGCGCGACGCAGCACCCCCCCCCCCCCCCCCCCCCCCCCCCCCCCCCCTCCACCGGGCGCCGGGGTGGCCGCCGGGGGGGGGGGGGGGGGCTGAGAGATGTGTGTGTGTGGGGCGGACGCACGGATAACAAACCGAAACTTAAAAACCTCGTCTGAATTTGTGCGGTTTTCCAGAAAGCCGTAAAATGCTTCGCGTGCCTTCTATCGTTCTGCAATTTGTTGATTTAGTGTTTTTTGATGATGCTGAGCAATTTTCTAATTGAAACCATGCCCTTAAACCCAATATTAAAAAAGTTAATTACGCGAAAATAATTAACAATATAATTATCCCGGACTTTAATAATTTTCCTAAATAGGCCCCTGCCCAGGACCAAAACGACACAAGCCTTTTTTTGTTGCGACGCGTAGTTTTCGCAATATCGAATTTGTCCACCTTTCGTGAAACACCCCGGCATATGAACATATAATAACCATGTAAGAAACTGTGTAAGAAGTACATTAGAACTTTATAAGCTATATAAAAACATATAAAAAAGTGAGAAGTTTATAAGTTCTTATCTGGTTGTCATATATCTTATGTAGTTATTATAAGTTCTTATATATTGTATATCCATGCGTGTTTATTGGACATACATTTCTTATACAAAATGTGTTTTCACTAGGCAATTCAGTGAAGAGTTCGACGCCACAATCGCTTTATTTGCCCAACGAATAGTTGGTTTAGGTCGGGGAAGGTGTGCACAGACGCGTTTCTGCCACGTCTTGATAAGGGCAGAGCGTGCTTGTTTTCGCTCGCTCCACGCCATTTTGCGTCTTTCAAAGAAGGTGATTAAGCGGCTGAAAAATCCGAGTTAGTGCCAGAAATGAACCTCTACGGAACGCAAACACTGCGAGATATCATCAATCATGGGGGCACGGGCACCGTTAGGCGCGCAGTTTTCAAGTTAGCTTGCCGCTACAATCAGTGAGGGGAGGTCAATTTTGGGCTCGGCCGAATGAAATTTCCCCGAGTTGATTGCTAGGTCCGCGTTCCGCCGTGTTATAGCTAATGTATGTCCACATAGTACTAGTTTACCCGCTGTAACCATTTGGCTTGTCCAACTCAAGCCAGCGAGTTTTCAGCGTTTGATGGACATCCTCAGAAACGAAAAAGTACGAATTCGCAATGGCATACATGAATGAAGTTCTTGCTTTTTCAAGCGTACATTTAAGGAGCATCTCGAACAGTTGACTAATCGGGCTTGAGCGGATGCGGAACGCGGACCTAGCAATCAACTCGTGGAATTTCACTCAGGCCGAGCCCAAAATTGACCTCCTCGGTTTTGTTGCTGAAAGCGGGCAAGCTCCGTCCCAACGAAGAAAAAACTGCGCGCACTAATCCGAGCACCCGTGCCCCCATGACGTGAAACGCCGGCAGTGATATCTCGCAATGTTTGCGTTCCGTAGGAATTTCCATTTCTGGCTGGCTCCGAGATTTTTCAGCCGCTTAATCACCTTCTTTGAAAAGGCGCAAAATGGCGTTGGAGCGAGCAGGAAGTTCTACAGCGCACTCATACCCTGCATCCAAGGCAGTGGCAGAAAACGCGTCTGTGCACCTTCCCGACCCAAAGAAAACCAACTATTCGTTCTGGTAGACAAATGCAAGCGATTGTGGCGTCGGAGCTCTTCTACTGTAGGAACATAACAGTACCCTAGTGAAAAACACATTAATAAGTAAACGTAAAACTCAATAAAACACATATGAATCATACAATATATATATAAGAACTTATAATAACTACATAAGATATATGACAGCCAGATAAGGGCAACTTATAAGAAACTTTCACTTTTTTTATATGTTTTTATATAACTTATAAAGTTCCTAATGTAACTTCTTACACGGCTCTTAACATGGTTATTATACGTTCATATGCAGGGTGCGCTCACGAAAGGCGTGGACAAAATTCCGATAGCTATTGCGAAAACCATAGCGTCGCACCAAAAAAAGGGTACAGTGCCGTATTGGTCCTGGGTCAGGGGCCTATTTAGAAAAATTATTAAAGTCCGAGATAATTATATTGTTAATTATTTTTTGCGTAATTAACCTTTTTTAATATTGGGTTTACGGGCATGGTTTCAATTAGAAAATTGCTCAGCATCATCAAAAAACACTAAATCAACAAATTGCAGAACAATGAAGGCACGCGAAGCATTTTACGGCTTTCTGAAAAACCGCACAAATCGACGAGTTTTTAAGTTTCGGTTTGTTATCGGAGCGCATCTCAGCCCCGGCGGCACATGCGCCCCGTGGAGAGATAGCGCAAACAGCCTCTGCTGCGTCGCGCGATGACAGCAGATGACAGCGCAGCAGGGGCTGGTTGCACATTTCTCCACGGGGCGCGGTGCTGCCGGGGCAGAGATGCGCTCCGATAGCTAACCAAAACTTAAAACCCGTCGAACTTTGTGCGGTTTTTCAGAAAGCTGCAAATGCTGCGCGTGCCTTCTATTGTTCTGCAGTTTGTTGATTTGGTGGCTTTTCGATGACGCTGAGCAATTTTCTAATTGAAGCCACGCCCGTAAACCCACTATCAAAAAAAGTCAACTACGCAAAAAATAATTAACCATATAACTCATCTCGGACTTTAATAATTTTCCCTAAAAAGGCCCCTGGCCGAGGACCAAAACGACAGAAGCCTTTTTTGTTGCGACGCGTAGTTTTCGCACATCGAATTGGTCCACCTTTCGCGAAACACCCTGTATATCTTGTATGACTTATATGTGTTTAATGAACACAAACATTACTCATAGCTAAATTATATCTTTCAATAGGGTACATCTCTCTTGGCCGGTTGCTTTCGCAAGTCAAACCCTCGATTCCGGCACAGTGTAACAACAGTCTTTGCAGAAACGGAATGCTTAGCCAGCAGCGTGCGCTAAGTAAACCGGATTTGACATGTAGTTGGATGGCGCAACATTCCAATTCTCAATGTGATTATTTAGTTTGTCATGGCTGAAAAAACTTCAGAACCGCGGCGGTCGCCTCGCCTCGCTGGGCCCTTACACTACAACAATACGAGTCACTTCTAGTACGGGCCGGGTGATACAAACTGAATTGCTTAAGCATTTTTCTGCGCCCCCCTTTTTGGAGGAGCACGTGAAAGAAGTTCCACGTCTGGTTGCATCTCGTTAATACAAAACAGGGACTTCCTGATTCACGGTGTTGAACTTTGGTCTCAAGAAAAATCTTCTCATGGCCCAGCACGACGATGGGCTGGGCCATCATGACTGGGCCTGGCTAGCAGCGGCACTAGCCCATTCAACACAAAGGGTGATGAACAACCCGACTCCTACTTACTGAGCAGTGACGGGACTTCTTGCGCTACATTACTCATGCTGATCTTGACCTGAGCGGTTCTGCGTTTCGAAGAGTGATACCCGGAAGTCGCAGGCGTAAGTCCTTCATCGGATACATGCGGAGCCAGCTCTGCCTCTGGCCGGACGTAGTAGGGAGCAAAACTGACGATAAGTTGTCCCAGATTGCGACGTGTCCCGGCATGCGGCAAGACATACCTGGTAGGTACGCCGCGCGTAGTTGCCCGTAATGCCAGAAAGCGAAGCCACGCAGTGCAAACACCCAGGTCTCATGCATCCGATCGCTATCCAGAGCCCTTGGAAGATGTGTTGCTGTGGATGTCATGGGCCATTTCCAACGTAGTCCCCGCGGAAACCAGTACTCGTTCGTAGTAACAGATCATTTAACCAAATGAGCAGGTAGCGCCTCCCTTTGCGAGTGTGGGACTCGCAGAAAATATGGACTGCACTGCTTCAAGTTTTCGCAGGCTTCGGTTTCCGGACAGCCTAATTTTGCATAATGCCTCATATATATTACGAGCAAAGTGTTCGTCGATGCATGCGCGGTTCTGGGATTTCTCAAACGCAAACGGGACTTTCGCCGTATCATCCACAGGGAAATATAACCGCAAGAGTAAAATCGAAACCTTGCTTACGATTGTTGCTCATACGGAGCGCCGCAAAGACTGGGATGCGAAACACACAGAAAGTGGCTTTCACCACCCGCACTACGGCTAACCGGTCAACCGGGCTCACCCATACCCAAAGCAATTTCGGCAGAGAGCTTGCTTTTCCTCTCACTAACCCTCCTTCCGTTCAGACGGAGCCCAGGGCACAGGAAGGCAAACACAAAAAGTTCGGAGACGACCTACGAAAGCGTTTCTCTTCAACTTCAAAGAAGCCCGGGAGAACTTCGACGTTGCGAGAGTGCAGCAGTCGTACCAGTAGAACCAGGGACGCCACGACCTGCAATTCTAAGTGGGGGACTTGATTCTCAGGCGCACCCACCCCTGAGTGACGCGGCGAAAGAACTTCAATCACAATAAAAATGATAGTGCAGGAAAGCGATGTCCGATGCGGATTCGAAGAAACCACAGGGGTGATCATTTATTAATGCGATAGCATTTATTGTTGCACACATCTGGCAGGTGTTCGGTTCTCAGCTATATTTAGCGGGCAAACGTGGCGTAACTATTCCTCCCCAATTTAGCGGAAAAACCATATTGGTGTATAGGTCACGTAACGCCAACCTGCCACTAAATTTACCAGGGAAAGTTATTCGAGGCCACGTTAAAAACCTTGAGCAGTAGTCCGATAGAGCTATCGCATTAAAACGCTGCGGGCTTTGCGGTTCGGCTAAGGATTACAACGCAAACTCCTACGCGCACCTTCCTCATCGTTTTCAGTTTCTCCCATCGTAATGCACGATGAAGCGAGCTGTCCTGTCCAAACTGTTTGTAGCTCTCCGGAGCCGGAAAAATGATCGTCAGTGCTGCTGCTCTTGCTTTCTGTATCACTTCTCGTCAACTTTCCTTGAAGCTGAAAAAGGATGCGGCCAGCTGCTTTCTTCGTTACCGCCATGTCGGTGCTTAACTCCCTCTCGCGAATACAGAAACATTTATGTGATTTCTTGCGTGTTTACTTATTTCGGTTTACTGTGGTTCACTTGGAGACCTTAATTCAACTAGAAAACTATCAAATCATTTGCTTTTAGAGGATCAGACAATATTCGATTATTTTCTGGTAGCTTTTGAAACAAGCTGTTTACATGAGCTAATTCGATGCGTTGTAATTCAATTCAATGAGCTACTATCGCATCTGGGTGAGATCGTAGCACATCGAATCAAGCAGGATCCGACGAGTCTTGTGGGGTGCGTGTGACAAGCTATAGCGCCAACGCGATTGTCTTTTCTAGAATCAGGGATGAAATCTGCATGGGCGTTAAAGGAAGAAGACAGCGCGGCGCGGGAGACTCGGCAAGCAGCTGCGATTCTGGATGGAACGATCGAAACGAAACGGACCAAGCTTTTCGACAATCATTAGATATGCGTATATAGTCGATACAAAGAAAACGACTTCCAGACAGCGCATGGTCAAGTTATCATGACTGCGTCGTTGTTTGATAGGCTCCTTGTTTTAGGTTCCACCCAAATGTCTGTTTTCACCGCTGTGTTCGCTCAAAGCTGTCTACATATATGCGGGCGGAGGCTGAAGGAAAGGTGCAGTCCAACGGGGTGCGTGGGTCGGAACCTAGAACGCCAACTCTCCTCTATTTTCTAGGTATGAAACCGCCTGCGCTTTCATGTTTGGTTGCCTCCGCCTCGCTGGACGGCTGCATTTGGAGATGCCCCTTCATAAACGCATGGTCGAGAGTCCAATTCCGACAGGGCAGATTGGTAGACCTTATTTGTTACAATATTTCTGCCTCGAGTCAGCACACAAGAACACGTGTGACTTGCGAGGATTGGACACAGCGTACAAGAAACGAAGACGAAGTGGTAGGTGTACACAGGACAAGCACTTAGTGGGCCTTCATGTATGTAATCGTAGGCTACTAATAACTCTTTGGTGAGAGGACGTTTCTATAAACGGGCTACATGTATGGTGCTTTCTTACCTTTGTTGGCATTAGGATAATCTCCTCTGTTTTGTTTAGATAAACTAGCATGGCTGTGAGATAAGAACAGTATCGCCAAGAACAAGAGGGCAGTCATTGTCTCTCTGAGGTGGAAACATGCATATACATGCACCGAAGGTATATATATGCGGATAGAGTAACGTTTTTTATATCAATGTGCTTAGGTGAGATTTCTAGGTTGCTATTTGTCATTTTTGTTTTGTTAGTGAACTTGTCACCAAGCTCCTAAAGAACAATAAACATTGTCCAAGTATAAAAAAGATTATTTTGTCACATGTTGTTCTGCACAAACGTTCTTTCGTTTGAAGCGAGCATAACATTTCCTGGCTTTATACATACCATGAAAATAAAGTTACAAGTTGAGCCTGTAAAACGATAAGGTTCTAAAACCTCTAGCCCTTTCTTTTCCTATAGGTTCCAAAACCTCTGGTAAGAGAAAAGACGTGTGACTCTACGTATTTTTTTAGTATACACCTGGGAAGTCGATGATCTCGAGGCGGAAGATTGTTGCCGTTCTTCAAGTATTGTTTTTGTTTTGTTAAAACCTGGCATGACAAATGCAAAATAAGTTAAACAGCGTTTCATGTGATCATCCAGTGGTTGAGAACAAAAGGTCGCGCTTATCAAGAACGCATTAGAAACAAATAAATAGTCTTTGGAAAATTCTTAGAGCACGGTCTCAGCGATAGCTGCGACAGAATCTCGCCTTCACGCACCGTGGGGCGCGTGGACAGAAACGTTCGGAACAAGTTGGACATCTGACAGTGAGTGTTGTGAGGGCGGTGAGTGCGTGAGGGTTGTGAGGACCGTGGAGTGCGTGAGGGCGGTGAGTGCATGAGTGGCGTTAGGGCCATGCGAGGCCTGAGGGCTTTGAGGGTAAGGGTGAGTGAGGGCCGTGCGGGTGGTAAGTGCGTGAAGGGTTTGAAAGCCATGAGTGCGCGAGGGGCGTGAGGGCAGTGTGTGTGCAGCGGCGAGGGGTACCAGTGCGTTAGGGCCGTGACGCCAGTGAGCGCGGGAGGGGGTGTGACGGCCATGAGTGCGTAAGGGGCGTGAGGGCGGTGAGTGGGTGAGGCACCCTTAGACGGAGCAACTTTCTCAGCAATTTTGTGGGTTACTGTCGGGTTGTTCCCTTGCTTTCCCTAAATCGACGGTAAATAAATAAAATAAAACGACTCGCTGAGATCGGGTCCGGTTTGAAACAGGCGAGCAACTCGGAGCAATTCGAAGACGTTTGAAGCGGCTGCATCCAATCAGGGAAGCGATCTTTTTACGTGATACCTCGTGCCAGTGATGATGCCAACAAAAGACTTGGTTCTCGTCTGCAAATTTATCGTTTTTGGAAATAAACTGTTTTAGAACGATGCATTATTATTCTCAACGATATTTAAATGTTTAAAAACACGTTCATAGCGCGTAATTTTGTGTCTAAATAGGGCATAATCATTTCATTTCATTTCATATATTTATACTGTAAGCTTATTGGGCTATTACAGGAGTGGGTATACAAACATAAACGATAAAAGTAACCACACCGCTTCATACACTTAAAGGCGCACAAGAAAAAGTTACAAAACTTAAAGCAGCACAGGTATTAACATTGCACAAGAAAGCGGAAACTTGGTCTGTATTTGTACAGCTGCAACTGAAAAAGAGTAGCACAGGTGCCCGATGACCGGAGCTGCAAAATCGCGACGCGCGGCTCTATTGCTCCCGATGGTGCAGATATCGAGAGTGCCAGTCGCATTCCATATCTCAACGTGGGGGCGGCCGGCAGAAAATTGAGGGACAAGATAGCTTTCAAAATGAGGGGCGGGTTTTAGATGCGCTGCTTTCTGCCGGCTGTCCGCGTGTTAAGACATGGGACGTGACTGGCACTCTTGCTATCGGCGCGCTCGGGAAGATTAGCGCAGCGTGTCACGATTTTTCCGCTCCGGTCGTTGGTCACTTGTGCTACTTTTTTCCGTTGTAACTGTAGAATTACGCTATTCACGACTGTCATATTCGACAATATTATGTATACTTTCTAAAGAGGACGAGACAGCAGAATAGGGCAGCATATTCCACTCTTTGATGGTTCTAGGAAAAAAAAAACTGAATTTAAAACAATCATTTCATACAGATGAATTACGAATGAATATGCTATGGCGATGCCTTGAGGATTCCTTATTGCTGATTTTGAAGTAATCCGATTTTTGATCTTTATAAAGTTACGTATAATTTGGAAAAGGAATTTGAATTTTTTCGTGCTTGGTCCTTGATTCCAAAGTTGGGAGATTTGCGAGTTCACATAGTTTTGTAGGAGAAAATGCGTGGCCGAATTAGTTGAAGATGAGCCTGGAAGCAAGTCGCTCATTTTTTTCCAATTTATGGCAATTTGTTACGGTATGTGGATCCAACACAATTTTCGCGTACTCAATAATCGGTCTTACCATATCTGTATAAGTCAGGCTTCCTATTTCTGAATTTGCACTAGTAAGGTTTCGTCTCAGGCACCATAGCGCTTTGTTGGCCTTAAGATACACTTTATCAAAGAAACAAGGAAAATACAATTTCATTAGGATGATGGCAATTTGCAGCAATTGTATGGTGCGTGTCAACGCGGGCGGCCCGTGTTGCTGGTGTTGCGAAGTCGAGTTTCTGGGCGATATCGCTCCCTCTGAAGCGGACCTCGGTGGCGTGAGGGCCATGAGTGCATGAGGGGCGTGAGAGGTATGATTGCGTGAGGGCCATGAGGGTGGTGAGTGCGTGAGGACTATGAGTGCGTGAGGGCCGTGAGGGCGGGTGAGTGCGTGGGAGGGGTGTGATGGCCATGAATGCGAGCAGGGGCGGGGGGTCATGAGCGCGTGAGGGGGCGCAAAGCGTGGTGAGTGCGCGAGGGCGGTAGGCGCGTGAGTGGCGTTAGGGTCGCGAGCGCGTGAGGGTGAGAGGGCGGTGGGAGCGTGAGGGCGGTGAGAGTGCGTGAGTGACGGGAGGGCCATGAGTGCGGGAGGGGCGTGAGGGCGGTGGGAGCTTGGAGGGGCGTGAGGGCCATGGAGTGCGTGAGGGGCGTGAGGGCCGTGAGAGGGCCGTGAGGGTGAGTAGCTGTGGTCGGGTGGGCGTGAGTGAGGGGCTCTCTTGGTGAGGGTGGCAGTGAGGGTGAGGGTGATTGAGGGCGACCTAAAATGCCGACCTCTGGCATCCGGTACCGTATGGCTGACCGTATTCGTCAGGACTGTCGTGTGTTTAGGTGTACCAAATACCGGGCGTACGTGCAAGGGCGAGACGTCTGTGTCCATTCGTAAGCCCGAGCCGCAGGCCGAGGAGCGCCCTAAGACCAGAGTGAGCCCATCGTGCTGAGCAAGAGGTGGAAAGAGCGGCTGAGTCTGCGGGGTATGACGAAGAAGCATTCCCGCTGATATGACAAGGACGATGCGCTGGGAACTGCCTCAATGAATGTCGGCGCCGATGCGCAGATGCCACCGTGGACTGCAGCTCCTGCTTGTGCAGGTGAGCGCCCTGTAAGGTCGGAAACGGTGGAGTACGGGGCAAGTGGGAATCTGGCGCCTGACGAAGACCTCACTGCCACAGCGATGGGCGTTGAGGCAAGTTCCACGAAACGCGGACATTACGACGCAGCCGAAGCCTCAACCAAATGACCTCTGAGCAAAATCCAGTAAGCGGAAATGGGCGCGGGGACAAGTCGCGCTACCAGTCAGCCACGGACGTTGCTTCATCTGCGTGACAAAAGAGGGTCCCAGTCAGCTCCTGTGTGAAGATGCCGCGCTGTACGATGCAAAGCACCGAGGCAAGCGCCGTACGCCTGCTCTGGTTTTGATAGACTATGGTATCTTTTCGAAAGACCTGTGCAGGTGGCAAAACCCAATGTACGAGGGCTCCCGCATTGAAAAGGGCAGAACCAATTATATCGCCTCGTCGTCCAGCAACAATACATCGACATTCTTGTGTCGTAGGAGAGTGAGAGCGCTCTGTGACGTTTGCATCAGTCATGGTGTCTGGACATCGCAGAATTTGCCTTTTTAGTACAGTGGAGTTTGCTGTCGGTGGTTCAAGCTGTTACTACCTGCCCTTGTCGGCTGATTGTTTGTGACTTTTCTTTTTCATTCACAAATTTGGCGGGTTATTTGCGTTTCTGTGCCTACGAACGCTAAAGGCCGCAAGTTTTTGTCTTTTTTAAATATATTCAGTCATACTTTTTTTACAGAATGAATGGTTTTCTTTGGGGGATTTTATTTATCTATGTACTGCGCAGAATGAATGTTGTTTAACGTCTTTCAGAGATGCATATGCGTTTATTTTGAATAAAATTGTTAATGAGAATCGGTCGCAAGACGTTCCTAAAGCAATAGAAGGCACGAAATGTGATAAATGTACTCATTTTTAAATGCCTAGCCATTGAACATTGCTTAAACCCCGAGAGTGCAGGTAAAAACGACAGAAGCACTAAAACGTCTTGTGTCGTGGTTGCTTGCAGTCTCGGAGTTTATGTCATGTTCCATTTAAACCAGCTCGTTTGGGCCCTTTTTATTCACTTCATTGCACAGTCGTGCTCGTTTAGATCTGTCTCGTGCTTTTTTAGAGCCGATACTTTTTTGCTGTTGTTATCGTGGGGCGCGTGTGTCTTTCAGTGACAACTGTCTAGTGGGTGTAGTCTTGGAAGAGCCAAGGGAAAAAAGAAAACGGTTTGGAGATGCGGAAGCTGAAAAGCCAGATGTTGAGTGAAAAGTTATTAATTGTCGCGGTCAAAATAGTGTTAATAAATTAGGGCAAGAAACAAAATAAAATTGCCCTTCAAAGAAAGATTTTTTTTAAAGGGGAAAAATAAACGCGATTAAAAGAGACAGCACGATTCATAATTCTACAAGAAGGCAAGAAGAATTGTTGTGAGAAAATCTTGTGATTATGATACGCGAAAAACAAATCGTACGCACGGTGTTTTTAAATTAGATATAAGCAATGTGGAAGCGCAACAGGACGTTTAAGATAAGGAGCAATATCACGGTGCACTGATACGGGCGCGAGCGCGAAATATGTTACTGCGCGAAGCGCCGACAAGAGAGCCTTCCGCGCGAAAAAAAAAAAAAGGCCCGCTAGACGTACCGAGATTGTGGAAATCGAATGTGGCGGTGTTATTACAAGGCACCGCGCAGAAATCTAATGCGCTTCCTGCAATTATATTAAGCCGATGTTTTCTTGTCATCCTGCTATCGTAGATATGTTTAAAAGTGATTTAAAAAGATTATCACAACGTTTAAGTGATGACATAGTAGCAAATCTGCACATGCTGCGATTACTGTGGTACAAGTCGAGAATACGTTAGATGATTTCGGACTTTGCGAAAATTACCTCGACCACATGCACATAAATATAGACTATGTTCTTCTCGTGTGGGTACGCAAGACGTATGAAAGGTGCACCACGACTCCCATTATTAACAAATTGGTTGGTGAACGTATTCCAGTTTGTCGTGCTGTGCACCGAGGGCTTTCCTTTGTCTCCCATCTTTCTGCATATTTATCGAAACCTTTAATTTGAGCATAATAGAAAACACATTTATTCACGAGTTGGAGTCTCAGGCTTGTGAAGTACGAGTGTTGTTGTATGCTGACGTGATTGTCACTTTGTAGTTGATAAAAATATCATAAGTGAGAAAGAGGATACCGTTAATATTTTTGCAAATATTGTGAAACCGGGGTAAATTGACAGAAATGTTAACTTTTGACATGGGGAGTTGTGGTCTACGCCTTCGAGTATTTGAAAATATTAACTGGGTAACAATACCCAGGAAATATATAGGTGTTCCACTAGAAAACCACCGTGACAGGGACTTACTTACTGGCGGAGGCAGGGGTCGAATTGCGCGAAAAAGGCGGAGAGACGGAAGATGTTAATGTTCGCGAGTGCCGCGCTGTGCAATTTGTTTTTCGGGAGCAATATGTGGTATGTTCTGCAAGTACAGCACTGTTCACTATGTTTCTATACCCAGAGTCCACCGAGGTTTCGCTGTATTCATCTGGGCATCGCTCTGGGAGGAAACGAGCCGAACAAACCTTTTTAGGGAGTCCGATCTGGGGGCCTATAAATCGCTCATTTATTTCTGCGGCAGGTGATTAACCGAATATCTTTTCTACATGGTGTAAATGGGGCGTTCCCCCGAACTGTTTGTCAAATGCGAAGAGGCAGAATCTTGCCGGAGGTTTTTTTTATCTTTCTTTTGCATCCGTTTCCGTGGGAGAAATTCACTGTTAGGTCCAAGCCACTGTTTTTTTCCAGCACAATTTTTGTTTTGTATTTCACCGATGGTTTGAAAAAGCAGTTGTAAAGATCAATTGTTGATGTAGTCATGTGCTATTTTATAGATCTGTAAATTCTGCGGGCCCTGGGCAGAATGTCATTCAGCGAATTACAAGAATGGTAATATCACCATGTGTTAAAGCTTTATCTTTAATGGCATACCCTAGTTTTATTGGGAAATTCATGGATGCAGAATAGGAGATTGTTTGTAGCGTGAGAAGTAAAGCGTGTACTTGAGCATGTATTTGAAGGTTGCTGGGCCGGGGTATTCATTTGGGATCTTCTCTGATGAACATTGAACAAAGCCATTTGACCGATATGATATTAGGTATTTGGCTGTAGATAATGTGGACCATGTACCGTACGACATGGTTATGCTTTTGGGCCTACACAGTGTGTGAAATTCTCAAGTGGCTGGTTGTCACGCGGATGTCGATGCTTGATAGTTTTAAAAATACTTTGGAGAGTTACTAAATTACGTTGTTCGGGTATGGAAGGCCCAGATTTATGTACAAGATTTGGTTTCTCTGCTGTCGAGGGAGTTGCGTTTAAGGTTTTTTAACCTTGCTATGTTAGCCGCGGACTGGCTGACATGTCTAGCCTTTTATTATTATGCGATGTACATTTTATTGTACAAC